>ML792366.1:228768-249955 GCA_009831015.1 Picea engelmannii
TAGAGGACAACTGAGTTTTCACATCCTGGATAATCTCCTTGTTGTTTCCTATCAGCAACATGTCATCCACATATAAGACCAAATAAATCAAATGATCACCAATTAATTTAAAATACACACAGTGATCTTCTTTGCTTCTTGTGGAGCCAAGTCCCAGCATATAAGTATCAAATTTTTGATACCACATTCTTGGTGATTGTTTTAAACCATACAGGGACTTTTTCATCTTTCATATCAGCTCCTTCTTTCCCTTCACAACATAACCTTCTAGTTGCTTCATATAGATTTATTTTTCCAGATCCCCATGTAGGAATGTTGTCTTCACATCCATTTGTTCTATTTCAAAATCAAATGCAGCAGCAACAGATAACAGAAATCTTATGGAGGTTAACTTGGAAACAGGAGAAAAAATATCACCAAAATCAATTCCCTCAACTTGGGAATAACCCTTTGCTACTAACCGAGCTTTGTATTTCTCCACTTTTCCTTTTGCATTCAACTTCTTTTTAAATACCCATTTGCTACCAATGGGATTTCTTCCAGTTGGAAACTCCACTAGATCCCAAGCCTCATTCTTATCCAAAGATGTCATTTCTTCATCCATGGCCCTTTTCTAGAGATTTCCATCCTCTGAATCCACTGCCTCCCTGACAATTCTAGGATCATCATCAGTAATAGACAAAGAAAAATTTGAACGAAAATCAGATGGACTATACCTTTCTAGTAGCCTTCTTTCTTGATCCAATCTCCTCAATACTGGAGTATGAGGATCTTCTTCTTCTGATTCATGTTCTTCTATAGAGTTTGATTCATCATCCTTTAAATCAAACTCTATATTCTATGGTTCTTCCTTACTTGGTAGGGCTTCTTGTTTAACAACATCCTTCATTTCTCTAAATACCACATCTTGACATACACTACCTTCTTAGTTTATGGGTTCCAAATCTTATAACCTTTGAGACAATCTTTATATCCAATAAAGATACACTTTTCAGCCATCTTATCTAGCTTACTCGTGTTTTCCTTTGGAACATGAACATATGCATCGCAGCCAAAAACCTTGAGATGTGCGAGAGAAGATTCCTTACCAGTCCATACCTCTTTTGGAGTCTTGTCATCCAACATTGATGAGGGTGATCTGTTGACCTGGTAACATGCAATACCCACTGCCCCTGTCCAGAATTCTTGCCCTAACCCGACACCACTGAGCATGCACCTTGCTTTTTCCATCAGTGTCTTATTCATCCTTTCTGCAACTCCATTATGCTAAGGTGTATATGGAGTAGTCTTATTCCTTGCTATACCGCACTTCTTACAGAATTCTTCAAATTCATTTCCACATAACTCTCCACCATTATCCGTCCTCAACACCTTAATTCTTTTCTCTGTTTGATTCTCAACAAGATCCTTAAACTCTTTAAACCTATCAAAAACTTCATATTTCATTCTGAGGAAATATATCCAAGTCTTCCTTGAGAATTCATCTATAAATGAGACATAGTACACATATTTTCTCAATGATGGGATGGACACGGATCCAAAAACATCACTGTGAACTAGTTGTAAAATTCCTTCTACCCTCGTTGCACCAAAGGGGAATCTTACCCGATTCTACTTCCCATATAGACAATGTTCATAGAAATCAAAATCTAGAGAGAAGTTAGACATACCTTCAACCATACCTTTACCGTGTAGTAGTAGAAGACCCTTCTCTCCGATATGCCCTAGTCTTTGATGTCGCAGCATAACCTTTTCTCTAGAGACTGTAGGAGTTATTTCTTCTTCAACTCCAATATCAAGAACAATGGAACTATTACACCCATCACTAATAGTGCTTCCTTGCAGCTTATACAGAGTTCCAAACTGAACTCCCCTCAACAACATTGTTGCTCCTCGAACCATCCTGCAGGTTTCCTTTTCAAATATTGTTTTTACCCCTGCATCGTCCATTTTGCTTACAAAAATCAAATTTCTGGCCAAACCTGGGATGTGCAGAACACCAGGCAGTGTTCTAATCCTTCCATCTATGAGCCTCAACTTGACCCTTCCTCTTCCTATGATTTTGGTTGTCGGATCATTACCTAAGAAAACATTACCTCCATCATACCTTTCATATTCGTAGAACCACTCCTTGTGGGGAGTCATATGAAAGGATGCGCCAGATTCAACCAACCATGACTCATGATCTACATGTGTGCTTGAAGAGGTCAAGTACACATCCCCTCCTTCTTCCTTGGAGATCTTTTCTTCTGTAGAGGAAGATTCTTCAGATCCCTTCTTTTTCTCAACTTTGGATCTACATTACTTCATGTAGTTCCCTTCTTTTCCACATCTCCAACATACCCTTACAAACTATCTGGGAGATTTAGATCTACCCTTAGACTTAGATATCCCGCTTGATAAATTAGATCTATTTATTTCCTGGGAACGTCCTCCTGCAAATAATGTGTTTGTTTTATGTCCTTCCATATCATTTTGTCTCATCTCCTTCAACAACAAGGATGAGACCACTTCTTCAAACTTCAAGGAAGTTATATTACTACCTATGGACAAAACTAGACTATCCCATGAGTCTGGTAAAGAACACAAAAAACTGATACATTTATCTTCATCTGAAATTTTAATCTCAACAGATACTGACTGACTTACCATAGTATTGAAGGCGTTCAAATTATCTACCACCGAGTCTCCATCTCTCATCCTCAGGTTATACAGCTTCTTTCTCAGGAATAGTTTATTTACCAAGGACTTACACTGATACAACTTCCCCAACTTTTCCTATAAATCCTTGGTTGTAGCTTCCTCTGACACATTCAATAATATTGAATCAGAGAGACACAGTCAGATTGTGCTCTTTGCCTTCTGATCCAACTTTTTCCAGTCATCTGCAGAAGTTCCTGTAGGTGCAGTACTTGGATCTACCGCGATCCATTGATCTCTATCCACCAACAGATCTTCCATATTGAGATTCCACAGCTCAAAAATTTTCCCATTAAACTTCTCGATCTCCATCTTCGGATTGCTTGCCATTTATTTTCACCTGAAAAACAATACTGTAGATCTCCCACTGTAACAAGACTTATCACAGTCCCGAGCCAAACCCTTGATCACAAAGGTTCCCCCCTGAAGCCAATAAATCTATGATACCAAATGTAAATGCTAACCTTGTACAATATCTACTGCAAACAGATATTCATTAAACTAGCATAAAAGATACAATGGAAAATACAAACATTACACAGAGATTTTTCCCCTGGAAACCCGAACCGAGAAAACCAACATATTCTATATTATTCATCATGTTACAATGTTTACAATACAAAATACATATAGGATCCATTGGCATCCAAAACCCTAACCCAATGACCTGGATTAGTCCGAAACCCTAATTCCTTAACCAGAAATAGAAAACCATCGGCAATGAAACCATGTGCCGAAAAACCACCTAAACATAATGCGGTCCCGATCCAGAAAAAAAAAAAATTCGAGGGCGTTGCCCCCTAACCCCCCTACGCGCCTGGCGCATACGCTCAGACACTACTACTCATGCAAAGAATATAACACATATCCCTAAGGCACTAATCATTAAATCTCTCTTGTGGTGAAAGTGATAAAAAAACTCTTTATTCTCAATCTCTCAAGCTATCTACTAACTTAAATAACACTAAATTGAGATCATTCGATTGCAAACTTGTTGTTGTTTCAAAAAATTTCTACATCCATCTTAAAAAACTTTTGTTTGTTGCATACATTGATCTAAATGTGGCCTAAACTTACCAGAAATCCCATATAACAATTGGGTATTAATATATTAAGTTTATGATGAATTTCTATTGTCAATGTTGGATCATGTTGTCATTGATGCCAATGGTTTTGATTATTTGGGAGATTGTTGCATCATATGTCATTGATGTAAATGGTTTGATTGATTGATGTCAAGTAATTGATTGATTGATGATTGATGAACAATGTATATGCATTGTACTTGATGAGAATGATAGATGTCAAAGTGGAAACCAATTGATAAAGATGGATCATTGATATGATGCATAGATGAAGATGGATCAATGAGTTGTCATTGATACATGATGATGCATAGTATGTTTGATGAAAATATGACTCATTATTGTCTTATCATGATTGATAAGGTGCACAAATGGATGAACTCCAAAGTGGTCCCCTTATGGTGAAATCCCTCACGGGAAGACGCTTTGTGAATTGAGTTATCAAAGAAGAACGGTTGGAGGACCCATGTTTGTATGTGGAATAATGAGATGAAGATCAATGAAGTTATTTGTGAAACTATCCTAGATGGATAGTTATTGTCATGCCATTTCTGGTGGTTTGTGGAATGTTACATAACTCCTCACGGTTTGAGAGTTATGTCCTTATGAAGTTGGAGGACCCCCATATGAAGGCTTGAAGCCCCCAAGGTCAAATAAGTCAAAGTGCTTGAAAAGAAGAAATCATTATTTAAATGATAAAGTAAAGTGACAAAATCAAGATGGATTATTTAAATAATAAATAGAAGTGACAAAATCAAGAAGGAATATTTAAATGATAAAGTATTGGAGAACTTTCTATTCATGGAAAGTGGTTAACCCTAAAATAAGAAAAATAGGTTAAATAACCTAGAAATGGGTTAAGTGACCTAGAATATGAAAGTATAAATAAGAAGCTAGGATCTCTTGTGAAATGTACATTAAGTGAGAATCCTTTTTGTGGATCAATGGAGAGCTTCTTGTGAATATCTTTTGGAGTATTGATGGAGAGCTTCTTGAGCATTATTGGTGTGGATCTCTTGAGCATGATTGAAGATCTATTCTAAGGAAGAGAGATAGAGGAGGATCTAATGGATGCACCAAAGTTTAGACAATGTCGGAGATCTTGACCACAAAATTCTCATAACTTCAAAAACCCTAGTTTTTTATGCATACGCGGGTTGTCTGTGCTTAGGGTGTGTATGCATTAAGGTATACGCAGACTATATAAAGACAGGGAATGTATGGTGGATAAAATGGTGAAGACTAGTGTTTGATTTGGTGCCAAGGTCTTGGATGATTAGGCAGGTTCCAGATCTCCATTCTATGGCCTCAGATCTATCACTGAGACACTGGTATGATTACATTATTGTCTTTATGAATACTATTGTTTGATGTGATGGGAATGCTTAGGGAATTCTTGGTATGGCTTCTATGATGTGGTTCAGTTTGGTTGATTTGGTTGATGGAGTGATCAGTACTCTTGTGATTCAGTGGTGACATGATTGCTATGGTATACTAGATGCATATACATGTTTGAGATAGCATTTGTATTGATCTATTGTGGAGCATGAGAAAGCTATTGGAGAGCTTGGAGATGTTGTGACCGGCTGTGGGTCAGTTTGGACAGTGGAAGACAGAAGAGAAAGTGATTGCAGGTTGTAGAGGATCTAAGCATGTGAAGCAAAGAAAAACCCTAGTTTCTCAGAATCATATGCATGTTGCATTATACATTGGTCGCATGCACATGCGGGCTGTAGTGAGCTAGGGTGCATACACACCTGGGCTGCACTACTGACAGGTCATGTACCTGTTGAAAAATTGATATCTGTTGAGGATTTTTTCCTCATCTCAGTTGGCATTGAGGGTCTAAGTTGAGTCTTGCATTATAGAGCTGGTGCTCTTGTAGAGTTGTACTATATTCAGTTGTTACTGATAAACCCCGGATTATTGTCCATAATAAAAAGAAAAATTGTACATACATCTTGTGTTCTTTGTGTTCCTTGTGGTGATGACTTGTTGATGATATATTGTTGATATATGTTGTTGATATATGTTCACATCTAACTGGTTGTAAATGACAACAATGGGTATTGAATAAATTTTGAATGTTAACTAAGAAGTTTTTGTGTAAGAGGGAAGTTTTGGGAAAAAGAGCCCCACACTCATTCACCCCCTCTCTAAGTGTGGTAGGTGTGTCCAATAGTCAATTGTTGCATTTATGAGGCATATTTATTGTTGTGGTTATAAAATTGTACTTGTTTTTATAAACTATTGTTTTGTTTCTATTTTGTACTAGCTATAGCAAATTATCATTTTGTAGTGTCTTATGAGGTTTTGATTGCATGTTTATACTTGGAAATCAATAATTTATATGCTATAAGTGTTCTTGTTCCTGGAAGGTACTCAAATAGCTACATACCTCATCCATTTCATAGACCTATACTTTTCATTAGGTGATCAAGAAAGGGGGTAGTAGGCTTGGCTAAAAAACTTAATACGTTGATCGTCGAGGTCACCAAGGAAGCCTCCCTTGTGGTGGACCTCCACCATCACTAAAATGAGGGGATTTCTTACTAAGGTGACAATGGTAGTATTTCCTATAGTTACACAAGATTTGGTGATTTTTTGTTGGGCTTTTCACAACTACAAATCCTGCAATAACAAGCATGAGACGTCCAGGTGGCCACAATTATACAATAGTAACTTTGACTTTGTTTCTCCCTATCATACATTGAGTGCAAGAAAACCAATTTGATACTTTCATATACATGATGGAATTTTATGCCATCTTAAATGTCTCTACGTTCCTTCAAGTGGGTGTGCAAATATTATTTGGGAAGCTCATTACAGTCGAGCGGCAGGACACTTTGGTGTGGAAAAAAAGTTGTCATACTTCCAAAGCATTTTTATTGGCCGAAGCTTTGACAAGATGTCTACAAGTACATCAAATCATGCATTGTTTGTGCCATTGAAAAACCCACCATCAAGAAATAGGGGCTATACACCCCTCTACCTGCTCCCAATAAGCCTTTGGAGTCCATCTCCATGGATTACATGTCTAGTCTACCTTCAACCAAGCATGGGAATGACTGGATTGATTCTATAAGATGGCAGTTTTGGCACCCTGGGAGAAGAGCATCACAATTGAGGCCATTGATAAGCTCTTCTTTGAATGTGTTTGGGTTCATTGTTGGATCCCACTGACCATTATTTTAGATTGAAACAGTAGGTTCCTGAGTACTTTTTGGTCCATCCTATAGTCGATGATGGACACCAAGCTAACAAAATTGACTTCCTTCCACCTACATATTGATGGAAAAACAAAGGCAGACAACAGGATGATTGTCCATATCCTGAGGATGTACAATTCCAAAAATTAATGCACATGGAATGAGAGCCTTCCTTATGTTCAACATAGCTACAACAGAGCCCTCCACATCTCTATTGGTCACAACCCTTTTCAGGATTGCTTTGGGTTCCATCCATTTTCCCCCATTGACGTAGCTCTGCCCATTGCAACTACAAAGGAAGAATCCTCCCATGCTCAGACCAAGGTTGATCAAGCAACATGTTATCCCAATTTTGTGGGATAATTAAGTAGATGATGTCTTGAGGCCCCTAGGTTGCAGATATGGAGAGTTGAGAGACCACATGACTAGAAGTGTCCACTTGCACATATGGAACACACTCTATCACCACAGTTTGGATTCATTGTCAGTGCATCCACCACACGAGCTAGCTTCTGGACGACACATGGGTCTTTCTCCATGTGGTACAAGTAAAGTATTGTGGTAGGTAATCACCCTAATATTTGAGGAATTTAAGCATGTTGTATTGAATTTGATTTGATTATAAAATGCCTACTTGGACATTATGATTTTGACCCTGTTTCACCTTCGTGAGTGACATATATTTCCTATTAAGTGGAAAACGTTTAGGGAAGGGTTGCAACTAGGGGTCCCTTGAGAGGTTATCGTACCATTCCCGACCATACTTACCACTTTCTACTCATTACTCTCCCATCATATTTCCCTCTTCTAGGCCCTTTGAATTTAGTGAACTAAGAAGGGCATGTACCTCATTTCATGGGAAGAAGGATTTTAAGGCCCAAAGGGATAGTTGCTGGAAAAAGATAAGAGCCTAAATATAAAACTTCTAGATGCTCGCCCAAACAAGTATTGATAATGATGAGTTGCTTCTCTTGAAAGAATTGAATACCTGCACAATATCAAACACATAATAAATATTATGCTTGAATATAAGACTAACACAAGTGTGTTACAACGCTTTACATGGATACCCCTATGGAAATTTGTGGGCCTCTTTGATAAAGTGGCATTGTGTTACTTCCCCCCAAGCTAATCGATTCACTATTGGGAGTACACATGTGTTTGGATCATTGATTAATTAATAAATGACAATAAATGGTCTTGGAAAAAGGTTGCATTGAGGAAGAAGGTGCAGCATACCCCCTACAAAGGCACCCATAAATGAGATAATACAATCTCTTGTATGTCATAAAACCCATTGAACTATGAATTATAAACCCCTGTCCACCTCATTATCTGATGCATGAACTTGAAGGGGCATCCTTGGGAGAATCCCCTACTTCATGGTTTTGGTCTACCCAAAAGGACTTTTATGACACCCCGCTCATACCTAAACTTGGTCAATTTTATAGGGTCTTGGAGCATTTGCTTAATTTGATGAGGTAGGTTTGATGCACATGTTTAGGTGCCTTGTTTATTAGATGTGGTTTTCACTTTCCATGATATTTTGGCTTGAGAACCTTGGAGGGTGTTCCTATTTGTTTTGCAATACCTTGTTTGGTGGATAATTTTGGTGGAATAATCATAGCTTGGGATTCCATGGGGCTTGAATCCCACAGGTTGGATTCCAAGGAAAAACATGTCGAATCATGGTGAATTTCCTTTGGAGGCCTAGAAGACACCTTGGAAGACATAACATATCCCTCACATGCCAAACAACTTGCCTAGGTGGGGAAAAACATCACCTTTTGAGGCTTGATGTCACCTAGGGCTAGGGTTTGGTGGTCATGGAGGTGTTTCTCATTGACATGTGGCACATTTTGAAGGAAGGAGGTTTTGGGATGAATAAGAGATTTATATGAGTGGCATGTAGCCTTTGGAGGCCTATCCATGCTTCCCCAACTCCAACGACTTGCTACAAGTGTCAAAACATCTCCCTAAAGGGGTGATGTCATCTTATTTTAGGGTTTCTAAATGTGCTAAAGTGTAAATTAAATATTGTTATTTGATTTAAGGGGTAAGATAAGGGTTGTTGACCCATTATCTTATGCTTTACCCTTTGAATGTGGAAAAACTATGTTTTAAGAGTTTTAGTATAAATAGAGATCATTTGTATCTCATTTGGACATGGCTCTCCCTTGTGGAGAAGGATACTTAGCTGAAATTTTTGATATTCTTGGAGCATTTCATATCTCTCATGCAATTGTTATGGTTTTCTCTTTCTATTGATGGATAAAAGTAGTGCACTACACTTGGAGGATTTTTCTCATGCTTATTGGTGGAATTTTCTTGGTTATTGAGGGTTTGATCTTGCATCTATTTGGAATTGGTAAGAAAATTTTGCACTTGTTGTTTAAAATTATTTCTTCTTCCATAATTGTTAGTGGATGAACCCTTGGAGGAGTATAAGGACATAAAACCTCCCCAAGATTCATTTATTTTCTTGTGAAAGGTCATTAATTTCAAGGTTTCTTAGAGAACTACAAGGATGTACACCCTCAAATTTCACCTTTGTTTGTTTTCAAAAACCTTAGGGAGTAAATGGGCTTACACCCCTAGGTTCTTTGTGGATCAAGATCATACATCCAAGGTTACATTTTTTCTTAATGTTTTTCTAAGAGAAGTAAAAAGGCTTACACCCTCTTAGCATTTCCTAGTGGACCTAGCTTGCCTTAGGAAGTAAAAGAATTTACACCCCCAAGGACTTATCTTATTCTTCACTTTATTTGAATCCACAACCCAATAGTAAGGAATTAATCATTTACAATTTTCATTGGATAAATAAATTTGTTTCATTGGGATATGTGAAAACATGAAGGAATCAACTTGTTCAAATTTCTTTCTTTCCTTGATGTTCTAGGCTTGTTATTTCCCCTAAGGCATCTCAATTGGATAAGTGTTCATTGATTTTGTTTTAAAAATTCATCTACATCTGTTAGGGCTGAATAAACCCTAATCAAACTTCTCAAATGACTCTTAATTCAACTGCTAAAATTTGCCTAAAGTTTTCCCACTCAAACTACTAGGCCTAGCGCATCTTTTGGTAGATTTTGGGGAAGTTTTAGTGGATTATTTTATTTCTATGATAACTTGTTTGTTACATCCATTGAGGTTGAATAATATCTCTTCAATACTATTTTTGTAACAGCCTTGTTTCATTGCTAAATTCTAATGCTATCTTACTTGAGTTGATCTAGTTGTTTCTAGTTTATCTCTTGCTCTTTCAACTTGGTATACTTTTAGCAACTTGTTTGTAGCATTCATTGTCATTTTCATTGCTGATATATACTTCTAATAACTATTGAAATTAGGGAAAACAAGCCTAACATATTGATCCATCATTTATTTGGGCTTGTATCTGTGTTTTCCTTGTGTTTCAGGAAGGTGCAATCAGCATTGGCAAGGTCTACTACTTCTTGGCAACCTCGACTACCATCAAGATCTTATTCAAGCCCTTATCCACACATAGAAACTTGACCTATAAGGGCATAGATTCATACATTACACTTTCCAGCTCATTTCCACCTAGGGCACAAGGATTCCCCCGTTTAGGTGATTTTATCATCTCTAAAATGACAGGAATGCATGCCTAAGGTGACAATGGGTAGGTGTTTTCAAAGTTGTTTCCATTTAGCGGTTGGGTCATGATTTTCCAAACCTACAACTTGTGCGATAACATTTTGTCACTGTTGTTGGGGAGGATTTTCAATCCTCTTCTATACCCTAACGACACTTTGGCAAGCTATCCCAAATCCTTTTTCCCTAGCTTTCCTAGCGAATACACCTAAAGGACGTTCCCTTTTCCACCCTTGATGAGCTCTTCTTGAAGCTCTTCTGGAAACTCCACCTTCCCAGATCCCACCTTTCGTTGTCTCCCCTTTTCCATCATTTGATGAGCCTTGATCTCATATGGAAACTCCATTGAGGTGTATTTTCAGTCAATGGAAATATGGCACCATGGGATGAACCCTCATCCAAAACTTGTTATGCCTTGAAGAGGGAACTTTTAAAGATGGAAAAGGAAAAGGATGCCAATAAAGTTGTTGAGGAAATGAGGAATTATATACAAGAGTTATTTCAAAAATCTGTCGAAGAACTATCCCTTGAAGATGAAGAAGTTCTCAAAGAACAAACATATCAAGAAAGTTATCAGGAAGATCTCGATGAAGATATGGACAAGAAATTTGATGAAGATGAAGTTGAGGCATCATTATATTGGCTCCTGCCTAATGAATTTGAGGTTTTCCAACCGTTCTCTCCTCGTTTTCATGAAGTTGAAGAAGCAACTAGCCTCAGTGATGAATTTGAGGATCATGTTGAATTTGCACCAGCCTATGCTCTTCCTGCACACAAAGACAAAGAGATGATCATTTTCAGTCAAGTTGATGGTATTATGAAAGAACCTTTATATACAGTTAACGAGCATATAGACACTTTCATACAGACTGGAAGATGCAGGTGGGACTTTGGTCATCTTATTTTTACAGAGAGCCCATTTACGACATTAAGGGTAGCCCTCAAGAAAAGGAGTTTGAGTTGTCATCTTCAAAATACTACTTTCCATGAGTGTATGATTCATATGTTTGGCAACCCGATGATGACATGATTACGGATTTAATCGAGGATGACCAATCACAACATTTTCAAGATGATTTTCAATCATCCCTTGGGACTTGTGATGCATATCATTTTGGGGATGCAGACTTGTTGTATGAGGACTCTCAGTCATCCTCAATTTTTTAAGAATACCAGGATGTGGCCATCTCATAGAAATTAGAGGCTCACTCTACAAAGAGGAAGTATTTTCATATTGAGGATTTCTACAGGGATTCACATATGAAGAGACCACATTTTTCTTTCTCCGAACCTGAGCATGTCCCTCACCTCGTTCCTCCTTCTCAAGAAAATCATGCGGTCTTCTTGGGAGCTCTCATATCTTCTCGGTCTGTAAGAAGAAATGACCATACTAACAGAGATGAAGACGAGTCGGCATTTATACATGGTAGTCCTATTCATTAGTGGATTGATCGGGCTTGTGGCTACATTTTTAGGCAGGATGATCAAGTTGAATTTTTCTATTTCCAGCATGATTTCCTCCCTCCCACCCATCTCCATGATTTGTATTTCATGATTGATTATATGTCTATTTATGCTCATGATTATTATGTACTAGAATTATATTTTTTGTTTCACATGATCAAGCATAGGGGGGGATACTTTGATGAGATGATCAACCGGTTGCGTTGGTTGTATGACTTCACCTAACATCATTTATCTCCTAATATTCAGGGCCCCAAGTCCCCCAGGTAAGTAGGTAAGTCATTTTGATTTCTTGCATTTCATATTTATTTCTCATGTTAGATTAATTGCATTTCATTCTTTATTTTTCATTTTTATCTACTTGCATCATTGATCTACATCATATATATGAAAAATGCTAAAACAAATTATTTTCTAGATTAGTTTCATTTTTAGGTTTTCATGTGTATGAACGAAGGGTGATAGAAACACCCTAGATTTTATAGTTTTTTATTTTAGTGTAGGCATAGGTCTACCAGGAGATGTTGTGTTTCTCGTGCACTCTACGATGAGCACATGTCCCCAAGTAGGAGCCAGATGTTATCCCAATTTTGTGGGATAACTAAGGAGATGATGTCTCGAGGCCCTTAGGTTGTAGATATGGAGTGTCGAGAGACCACATGACTAGAAATGTCCACTTTCACATATGGAATCCTGCTCTATCACCATAGTTTGGATCCATTGTTAGTGCATCCATCACACCACCTAGCTTATGGACGACACATGGGTCTTTCTCCATGCGGTAAAAGTCAGGTATTGTGGTAGGTAATCACCCTAATAGTTGAGGAATTCAAGCATATTGTATTGAAGCCACTTCTTATTATAAAATGCATGCTTAGACATAATTTGTTTGACCCTGTTTCACCTTGGTGAGTGTCATAGATTTCCTAGTAAGTGGAAAACTTTTAGGGAAGGGTTGCAACTAGGGATCCCTTGAGAGGTTATCGTACCATTCCCGACCATAATTGCCACTTTCCACTCATTACACTCCTAATATATTTCCCTCTTATAGGCCCTTTGACTTTAGTGACCCAAGAATGGCATGTACCTCATTTCATGGGAAGGAGGAGGTGAAGGCCTAGGGGGATGGTTGTTGGCAAAAGATAAGATCCTAAATATAAACCTTCTAGATGCTCACCTGGATAGGTATTGAGAACATTGAGTAGCTTCTCTTGAAAGAATTGAAGACATGCACAATATCAAACACATAACATATATCTTGCTTTAATATAAAACTAGCACAAGTGTGTTACAACGCTTTACATGGTTACCCCTATGGCACTTTGTGGGCCTCTTTGTTCAAGTGACACCGTGTTACTGCCCCCCAAGCTAATCGATTCACTATTGGGAGTGCACATGTGTTTGGATCATTGATTAATTAATTAATGGAAATAAATGGGCTTGGAAAAAGGTTGCATTGAGGAAGAAGGTGCAACTTACCCCCTACAAAGGCACCCATAAATGAGATAATATGAGCCCTTGTATGTCATGAAACTCATTGACCTATGAATTCTAAACCCCTATCCACCTTGAAAGGGAATCCTTGGGAGCATCCCCTACTTGAGGGTTTTGGTCTACCCAATAGGACTTTTAAGACATAACCTAGCCCTCACATGCTAAACGACTTGCCTAGGAGTGGAAAAACATCACCTTTTGAGGCTTCATGTCACCTAGGGATAGGGTTTGGTGGTGATGGAGGTGTTTCTCATTGACACGTGGCATGTTTTGAAGGAAGGAGGTTTTGAGCCATGAAGAAGAGACTTAGATGAGTGACATGTGGCCTTTGGAGGCCTAGCGATGCTTCCCCAACTCCAATGAATTGCTACAAGTGTCAAAACATCTCCCTAAAGGGGTGATGTCATCTTATTTTAGGGTTTCTAAATGTGTTGAAGTGTAAATTAAATATTGTTATTTGGTTTAAGGGATAAGATAAGGGTTGTTGACCCCTTGTCGTATGTTTTACCCTTTGAATGTGGAAAAACTATGTTTTAATAGTTTTAGTATAAATAGAGATCATTTGTATCTCATTTGGGCATGGATCTCCCTTGTGGAGATGGATATTTAGCTGAAATTTTCACTATTCTTGGAGCATTTCATCTCTCTCTTGCAACTTTTATGGTTTTCTCTTGCAATTTTTATGGTTTTTTTATGTTCTAGGCTTGTTATTTCCCCTAGGGTGTCTTAATTGGCTAAGTTTTCATTGTTGTTGTTATAAAACCTCATATAAAACCATTAGGGATACAGAAACCCTAATCAAACTTCTCAAACAACTCTTAATTCAACCACTAAAATTTGCCTAAAGTTTGCCCACTTAAACTACTAGGCCTAGCACATCTTTTGGTAGATTTTGGGGAAGTTTTAGTGGATTATTTTACTGTTGTGATAACTTTTTGTTACAACCAATGAGGATGAATAATATCTTTGCAATATTAGTTTTGTAAAAACTTTGTTTCATTGCTAAATTTTAATGCTATCTTACTTTAGTTGATCTAGTTGTTTCTAGTTTATCTCTTTCTCTTTCAACTAGACTTTTAGCAACTTGTTTGTAGCATTCATTGTCATTTTCATTTCTGACATATACTTCTACTAATTGCTGCAATTAGGAACATCAATCCTAACTTGATGATCCATCATATATTTGGGCTTGTATCTTTGTTTTCCTTGTGTCTTAGGAAGGTACAATCAGCATCAACAAGGTCTACTACTTCTTGGAAACATCATCTACCATAAAGACCTTATTCAAGCCCTTATCCACACATAGAAACTTGAAATATAGGGGAATTCATTCATACATTTCACTTTCCATATCATTTCCCCCTAGAGTCACCGGGATTTCCTCCTTGAGGTGATTTTGTTATCTCTAAAGTGACGGGAATACCTTCCTAAGGTGACAGTGGGTAGGTGTTCTCAAAGTTGCCTCCATTTAGTGGTTGGGTCAGGCTTTTCCCAACCTAGAACTTGTGCTATAACATAGCCAAATTTGTTGAGTGAATATGGCACATTCAACAACAAGTTCATGACATTTTGTAGAAATCCAATGCCAAATACAAGCAGTGCCACGATCAGCATCGGGTACCACACAAGTTTTAGGTGGGAGATAAGGTATGGTTGCATTTGCAAAAAGAGAGCCTCACCGGACCCCATCAGAATATCCACCCACTCTGATACATGCCTTACACCATCACCAAGGTTGTGGGTGAGAATGCTTTTAAATTAAGTATTCCCTCTTTTCTTGGCTTGCACCCGACATTTAATGTGGAACTGCTTCGACCATATTTTCCACCTCTTCTGTACACTTCGGACATGGTCCATCACTTGGCCCCTACAAAACTCAATCATGAATTCATTGGACAGGATATAGTTGATTGGATCGTGGATGCTAAGACGAAAGGCACCCTCCAACAGAACATCCAACTCTATCGAGTCGTCAAAGCAGGGCAACTTCTTCACTAGGGAAAGTGGCTCACCAAGAGTAAGATTCAGCAAAAGTTTCCCCATCTGATGGAGGAACTTGATGCAATGGAGACCATTGATTCCTAAAGATGGAGGAATGATATAGGTGGATATTGGTGGCCACCCACCTATTCCACTAATTCATAATGTTTTCACATCTTGGCAGTTTTTCTATGTTTTTTGGGTCCCAAACTTCCATAGCCATTTTGAGGCCCTAAACGATGTTTTTTTGACGTGGCATCACCCAGTAGAATGTTAAAAGGTATGTATTGGGTCATTCGAAATGTTTACTCCTCAACTAGACCTCTCCGATAGGGCACCGAGTGCCTCAAAAAAATATTGTATGCAAAAGGTGTGCCATCGGGAAGTTCATGTATCAACTAATCACATCGGGGCTCACATACCTTTTGGTGTTTCATCTTCTGGGGTTATGGTTTCGGATGTTTAGGATTTTTTCATTGATGATTTATGTTAAAAGGCCTTTTTGGCCTCCTTTTAATCAACTTCTTGCAAATGAGCATAGTTGTCGCATCTCTCTCTCTTCAGAGATAAACTACCACCATTCTAGCTAGCTTGTGTGTTTTGCATTTTTACATTCTTTTGTATTTCAGGCAGTCATTAATAGAATCTAAGTTTAATTGTATTAATGTGTTTCTTGCAATATCTTTGTGTGTTTCCTTGTTATATCTTCCCTTCATGTCGTTCTCAATATAATCTGGATCAGAGGGTCACTATGAGTTCTTGGTCATGCCCTTTGGCCTCTGTAATGCTCCCTCCACTTTCCAAAGTCTCATGAATTATGTCTTCTATCCTTTCATCTATCATTTTGTCTTAGTTTTCTTTGATTATATTCTCATCTATAGTAAAACTTGGCAAGCCCATCTCTCTCATGTGGATCAAGTTCTCCATCTACTCTCTTAACACAAACTTTTTTTTAAGCAATCTAAATGTGCCTTTGGAACCTCGGAAGTAGAGTACATGGGTCATATTGTCGGCAAGGATGGAGTATGGGTGGATCCTAAGAAAATTGAAGCTATGAAGGATTGGCCTAGCCCTAAAACTCTTAAGAGCTTGTGTGGTTTTCTGGGTTCAACGGGCTATTATTGCAAGTTTGTTCAAAATTATGGAAAAATTGCAACACCTTTCACTGCTATCTTTAAAAGGAATGCTTTCACTTAGACTCCAACCGATGATCAATACGCCCACACCTTGAAAGAGGCTATGTGCACAACTCATATCCTCGCACTTCCTGACTTCACCAAGACTTTTGTCCTGGAATGTGATGCTTTAATGAAAGGAATTGGGGTAGTCCTCATGCAAGATGGTGAAATATGTTCTACAATGGGGGAGGGAATGTTAAGGACCCAACCTCCCTAACCCCTCATGTAGGTAGAATAATATGTTTTCCATGTAATAAAGGCCGACATTAGTTAATAAGGATTATTTAACAATGTGAAAAAATATAATGTAAGAAGACTTAATAGAAGCTTATGATTCTAGAAATATCTCCCTCTAGA
The DNA here is from genome assembly GCA_009831015.1 of Picea engelmannii. Taxonomy (NCBI): domain Eukaryota; kingdom Viridiplantae; phylum Streptophyta; class Pinopsida; order Pinales; family Pinaceae; genus Picea; species Picea engelmannii. Next base: position 245,851 of record ML792366.1, read on the forward strand.
ATGTTCTTTAGAAGATAGAATTAGTATAAATAAGAGTAGGAGGCATGAGAAATTCTTGTCTTGAGGATTATTTTAATAGAGTGTTGCTTTGTTGGAGGTTGCCCCCTGGAAGAGGCAAGTGAACATTGCTTCCTATCAATAAAGGTATCATTTTTTGTGTTTTGGTTCTCTATATGTTGTTGTTCCATTGGTATTTGTTGCAATATTTATATTTTATTATAATACATCTGGTACCTAACAAAGAAGATATGAATGATAACAGAAGATGAAGCTAAATGTTATCCAATAGGCTGAAATTATACACATTCAACTAAAGTGCTTCAATCAAGAACACAATCAGACGATAATCATCAAGTTCAACAAGTGCTCAAATATGCACCACATGCAATGTAAAATGGTCTCACCATCACAAATACATAGTTCTAAACAAAGCACTAAATGTATACCATCAAGAAATTGTCTTAAATAGATTGCTTTCATAATCAACCAAAGGAGAAATGTGACCTATTTAATCCTTAATAAGCATATGGAAAAATCAACACAAACTAATATCACCATTGCATAGAGTATAAAATTTTGTGCACCTTTAAAAAAAATGACTCAAAACAATATTCGTATCAACAAGTTATGACAATTTTAAGTTCCAAAATTGAGGTTCAACCCTGAGTGATTTGCAAACAGATGAAAATCACTAGCATCAAATAAAACAAATCACTGAAGCCACCTATGTCACTGCCAAGAGGACTCAAAAATACACAGTATGGAAAAAACCACACTCAAGATGGATGATGTATGCAAAAGTTATGAGTGATAGAAAATGAGATCAAAACTAAGATAACAAAATTGCAAACCCCACGGGGCTGGTAAAAGATGCCACTTGTAAACCACATATTGGACCACTTGTCAAATTTTCACTATTGAAACTCTATTAATATGGCAAAGATCATTGTGTAAATGTAAATGATATGACAAAAAATGATTATATGTGTCACGCTGCTCAAGTCGCAAAGGCTAGGTAACCATGTGTCAAAATATAGGTCCACTTTGCCCATGGATGTGAATCCTTACCCAAAACACCATAGTGGAGTGTTTAGCAAAGTACCCATGTCATTAATGTTTTATTCTTATAATAGTTTTGATCTAGCAAGATCACTTGGAAGGTTGAAACTAGAGACAATTTTCCTAAGAGTATAAATCCTTAACTAAAACATCAAACTCAAATGTTTAAAAAGATATCCATGATATTCAACTTTTATTCTTGTAAACAAAATTATTACAATCCAATAAAATTACTTAAAAAAAATAAAACTAATTAAACACTTTTCCTAGAAATATAGATCTTTAACTAAAACATCAAACTCAAATGTTTAACAAGATATCCATGATATTCAACTTTTATTCTTGTAAACAAAATTATTGTAATCCAATAAAATTACTTTAAAAAAAATTAAAACTCACAAAATGCTTGTGGTTATGTCATTACAGATTAAGTGAATTTTATAAAAAAATATACCAAATAATAATAACTGATCCAAAAAATTGCTCTTAACATAAACCACTAGTATTTAAAAAAAAAAAAAAAAAAAATTCCTAATACTTGGGATAATACATTGCAAAGTTTTTAATCATATCTCAAACAATAAATCACTCTTAACATAGTCAACTAACATCTTTTAAAAAAAAAACTCTCCCTAGTACTTACTATAAATGCATTACTTACTAAATGTTTTTACTTCTTTCTTTTATCATTTATTTGGAACAAATTCATGATTGTTTCTTGAAAACTTCAAACCTTATCATGTGCATGCCAGTTGAAAACGGATGTCCTCATAACTAACAAATTCATGATTGTTTCTTGGAAACTTAAAAAATTATCATGTGCGTGGAGTTGAAAATGGATGTCCTAATAACTATAAAATCATTTGGTGAATCAGCTATAAAGAGCATTTGAGATACTATTATTGAAACTATAAAAAAAATGTTTTTTTCTAAAACTTTATGTCAATTACGAGATGGAATATTGTGTGGCACTGTACCCATAGATGTCACATTCAATACCACAATTTCACTCACATGATTGAACATGTCATTAAAAAAAAAAAAATGAACTATAAGGAATGTGCCCATAGATGTCGCATTCAGTACCACAATTTCACTCACATGATTGAACATGTCATTTAAAAAAAAATTGAACTATAAGGAATGAAATATTATCAATTCACTTAATTTAATTAACCAGTTTAACTTCCATTTTACCAATGTTATTTTCAAGAGTTTAACTGCAATTTAATCTGGATCGAGTGACTTGAACATGAAACCCCATGTTTATAATTCACAATTCTTAATCATTAATTTTTTAAAATATTAAAATATATAATTATAAATATAAAAAAAAAATTAAATAAACATATATAATATTAATTATATTATTACAAAGTATAAAAATATATTATATTATTACAACATGTATAATATTTTTAACAAATTAAACTATAATATAAAGAGAAATACTACCAACTCACTCAATCAACCAATTTCCATTAATACATTATTGTTATAATATTAATTATACTATTATAAACTGTAAAAATATATTATATTACTACAAAATATATAATATTTTTAGCAAATTCAATTATAATATAAAAAGAAATGCTCCCAGCTCACTCAATCAACCAATCAAACTTCGTTATTGTTAGACATATGGTACTTAGAACTTTTAAAAGGTGAAACTCTTATTGAACACTCAATCTATAATAATTAGAAAAAGTTTTCTAACATTCTAAATCTGGAAAAATATGATGACACTTCTGGAAAAAAGCTTTCAAATATTCTGAAGTGGGAAAAGTAAAGTAGGAGAAATATGATGACACTTCTTAAAGCTGGGAGAAATATGATGACATTTCATAGTGGAAAAAGAAAAGTCAAGAGACTGAGATGACACTTCATAGTGGAAAAAGAAAAGACAAGAGACTAAGAGATAAGAGTATTTGTTTAGATATTTAAAATTAAATAAATAAAAAAATTAATATAAAAGTTATTTAAAAAAAATGAGTTTATTTTTATGTTAATTATAAGTAATATAATTGTGATTATAAATTATATTTTTGAATAATATACAATTAATTTAATTGATCATTAATTTAAAATATTTATTTTTTAATTAATGTATGGTTAAGAACATGTGTTTCCTCTTAAGAAGTTACAGGTTCAAATTTAGAGGGGGGTAGGGTATGTATACCTTCGTAGACTTTACCAGTCAAATTGGTGGGTGGAGGGGGGTCCCTTGTCCCACAAACAAGGGGGTCTCATACACCAATTTGGTGTGCTAGCTTAGCCGTGACCTTAAAAATAGATTATTATTATTATTATTATTACAATTAGTATTATTATTAGAATGAGTAGTTTAGTGATAATAAATTAACTAACTAAAATCTATAACTTGTAATTTTATGTTATGTTGGGAAGCTAGTTAGGTCCTTGTAATAATTATCATACATCACACATTAGATACTATACATAAGAGAATATATGTAATAAAGTAAGTAAGTATAAGAAGTAAGTGCATAAGTCAAGTAAGAGAATTTAATGAATAATTAGTTGGAGCGGGTACAACTGCTCCAACCATCTCTCCAATGTATAAATACTCATGAAGATGGAATAAGAACTTGGTTGGTTATCATTCCCAAATACTTATCTTATTTCTTGAGTACGTGTGTGTTATTGATGTGTTTGCCTTAATGTAGTCTCTCCTTGAATGCTCACGTAATTTAGAGGATTACAACATTTTGGTTTTGTTGTCACTGCGAGAATGAGATTGGGTTGAAGAGGATCTTGCTATTGATCTGTGGTTGAGTATGCATGTGGATAGAAGATGATGAATTGATGATGTCCTCTTTGGAGCGTTATTTATCTTATTGCAAAAAATCACACGAAAAAAATTGTTACCCAATGAAGATAATGGTAGAAGAAGCATCGAAGCTTTTTAGTGTTGCTCCAAGGTAGATGTTTTGTTCTCTTCTAAGTTGATAAAATATGTTCGTTGAGATAGTGAAATCTATTATATAAACAACGTTGTGAGCTTGTGGTTGGACTGATGGCACAT
>ML792367.1:9850-22091 GCA_009831015.1 Picea engelmannii
CCTGACCGTTCTACTTTTAACGGTGGGGGGGGGGCGACATGACAGTTAAAGAATGCGTTCGAGACAACGAATGATCTAGCTTTGTTTAGATCAATGGTCAACAAGAGATCCCAGACCCCCCCAACCTTTCTCCCTTTAACAGCCAGGGGGTGAATGGTTTCGGAATGAAGCAGTGTCTAGGCGGGCCCAATCTCTACGTGGCATCATCTCATTCCATCTTACCTCCCCACTCCAAAAATTTATCGCTTACTATTTTTCCAACTCACCACCATCATCCAGAGATGTCACACCCCAAAACCACACCTTGCAGATCCCATTTCATGACCCCGTCAGCATGTCCCCTCCATCTAACCGTTATGGGTCATATATTTTTCGTTCATTCCCCAATCACCATTCTACACGTAAACCAGGTACACACATCAGATGTCCTTTACCTTGCCCCCTCATGCTCTAAAAGACCCGTTGGCCATTTATTACTAGCCACATACCCGTTGTTCACTTGACCTGTACTTTTTTCGCCCAACAGACACTCATTCACTAATTTCCGCCCCGTTTCGGTCATTCGCATTCCACTCACACGCCCTGCATATCAGAGACTCATTTTCCTTCGCCTCTGCAACATCTCATCCAACCATAATTTTTCTCCTACTAACGTGTGTTCAGTGTGCAGGTACTGGTGGAAATCAATGGCACCCAAAAGTAAAAAGTTAAATGTGGAGGAAAATCCATTTCTCCCACCCCCTGTCAATTTCGACCGGATCCCATTAGCAGACAAAGACTATTTAATATCAGAAACCAGGTCTGATTTTGACTTCCCCGAGCTACAGTCATGGTGTAAAGACACCTTCATCGATCAAAGCGATGAAATTGGGCTCTGGCAGTCAAGTTTCCCTCTGTATCTTTTTCCCCAAGTCTATCATTTTCCCGTATTCGCTCTCAAATGCCAAGCGCACTACCTCCCTGATCAGAGAGCCATAGTATCTTCATCTAGAGAAACCTTTTTCCTTATTACACCCAAGGCCATCGATCAAATGATGCAGTTACCCAGAGTCGAACCCCGTTCTCCCCTCACAATAGAAATTCTGACAGAAATGTATCAGAACCTGTCTTTTCCCCAAAGAGCACAAATCTTTATGATGTTCCTCCCACAAGATGCCCAATTCCCTAAGAAGAATCCTCCCTATTATTCTTCCATATTTTCCAAAAAGGGAAATCATATTATCTCAACACTGTGTTGTTTGCTCAGTTACTTCTCAGATGAATGGGTGGATGAACCTATCCTAGGTTTCCTGTCCATTTTCTCTGTTGAAGAGAAAGTTGCCACCTAGTTTGATTACAACGGTTTTTTGGCCGAGAACCTGCACGAGCAACTGGCAAATTTCCCTACAGAAGGGATGTTCTGGTATTGTTCAATACTGGCCTACATGTTTATGTTCTATCAAGCAGACAAATTTTACTTTCTCATGCAGAGGATGGACAAGGATGGAAAACCACAAGCAGTAACTCTATGGACGTCGCTGCTTAGAAGAAACTCCTCTGAGTTCAATTTCAAACAATTCATTGAGTTGTTTTATCACCCAGTGGCAGGCATGCTTAGTGGAAGACCAGAACCAAGGATAAACGAGAAGATCCAAAGAGTTCTGCACCTTTCGGATCTCGCAAAGACTGGGGATTGGTTCCTGTACCAGAATCACATGGAAATCAGAGTGTACGGGTGTGAACTAGCTCCATACAAATTGCCCAAGTATGTGCCTGTTCGAATATTTGCACTGGAGTATATTCGTCAGATGATAAACTCAGATGACATTCATTTTGTGTCTCTGAAGAAAGAACAACAAATGAGTATTAAAGGGTAAATAGGATCGTTTATCTGCAACAGTCGAGCCACTGGGGAAGAGGCGGGTAAACTATTAAAGGAAATGAAATTCAGCACCAGTTTCATTTGGCGTTATGACCCAAGTGGGATCATTGCAGAGATGAGATCCAAAAACAAAAGTTCACCTTATGCTCACACCCTCAAACCATAAATTGAAAAGTACGTGAACCAGACATAGTGGGAGGCAAACACTCTGGTAGATACTAAACAACAGGAATCTCCTTCAGTCTCTTTTTCACATACTACCACTCCACAGGTACCAAAGGAAAAAAGGCCAAGAAAGGATGCCTCTCCTTCAATCACTGAGGTATCAACAAAAGATTTTCAGGTATACAACAAGAGACCTAAAACCACTCATGCTACTCACATGTCTAGTGAGGAAGAGCCCTACTCTACCAAAGTGATTGAGGAAAAACATCAGGTGGTGTCCACTTCTTCTTCAAAGAAGCAGATGGATATAGTTGTGACCACCCAAACTCCACAAGGATCTGTACCTCTGAACATTTTCGAAAAATATGACATGATTAAAAAGAAGAACCAGATGCTGAACAACAACACCTATGCTCAATTCTGGAAGCAAACCTCCACAACACAACACAAACTGTTGTCAGCCTTTGACACAGAGAAAGGAATAATGCATCTGGCATTTCTGCAAGCACAGGTGTCTCAACCCAAAGAAATCACTGGCTACAAGAGGTCAACTATTGTTTTTGACACCAAACAAGTCCATCCAACTGACCAGATGGATTTGCATAGACAAACTGGAGAAATGGTTTTCTCCACATTGGCACATGCTTCCTCTATGGAAGTAAAGTTACAGGTATCTTTAAACAATGTTCAAACCCAATTGAAGTTGGAAAATATATCCTCTTTTGCAAAGGATAACAGAATAAAATCGTTAGAGGAGTTGGTGCTCAAGATTGGGTATGATCCCTCGAATGTAAAAGCAGTAGAGGAGATGTTAAAGAAAAAAGAATGCTGACATTACATCTCTGAGAAAAAAACTGAAATTTCCACCAATAGAGGATTCACAAGCTAAAGAAATAGCTGAGGCAGAAGACGAGAAAGAGGAATTGCTGAAGCTAATCATGCAGCAGAACACACAGATCAAGGAAATGGAGGCAGAATTGGAAAGGTTATTGAAAGAGAAGGAACAATCAACCCCAATGGAATTCATTCCATTGAGTGGAGTTCCCCTTGCGGAAGTCAGTACAACAACTATGCCAACAACCACTACAGCAGAAATTGCATCGACAACTCCATTGACAGCACTGGAAAAAACTGTGGAGCTAACAAAGTCCATGGAGGAGATGACTCTGCAAGGAACAAAGATCAATAGGCTGAAAATGGAGGTTTAAAGTCTCCAGGAACTCAAGTATTCCTTCCAAACAAGATACAACATTGAGAGACAAGCATCAGAGAAGCTCAAATAGGCAGTACAACCGCTTCGGAAACAAACAGTGGTAGGTAAGACATTAGCAGAGGCTAAGGAAAATATCTGGACAGATATCTCCAACTCCATAAACGAAATTTGGCCCATGGTGAAAATCATGTTCGAGCAACATGATCTGGTGCTTAAGTGTAGACAGGCCATTGACAGGATAAGAAGAGAGCTGGGTGAAATGTCCTCGGCAACTAACGAGATCATCAAGTTCCTGAATTCAAAAACCAAGGAAGAGCTTGAAGACCTGAAAGTTCAAGACATAATAGAAACTATCCTCGAAGTCAAAAGAGTGTTGACCAAAAGAGGATTAATGTTGCAATTGGAGGAGAAAGCTCAGAATATGGACATTGGAATTCAAAGATTTTTTAGCAAGGTTGAGGCCTTACAGAAAAAGGGCCTTCCTGGCTTACTTGTCCTAAATGATAAATTAATGACTTTATCCGATTATAAGCAAAAGATTGCCACCATGGCCAAAGACAGTTCCAAGTTCTCAGGGATACAGGGAAACATCATAGGCAAATCATTCTTGGAGACTTTGCAGCCTAACCTCAGCATACAACACGAAATCAAGTACATTTTCCTCACCAAGCCAACTTTTGCTAAGTATACCAAGATGGATGAAATCTACCGCCGACTATTGAAAGTTACCATCCCCGGTACACAAAGATGGGATGAGCTGTGCGAATTGATCGAATAAAGATAAAGGTCTCGTCCAAGTGAGCATCCAGCACAGTCAAAGTCATATGAATGACTCACCAACGGTCTTCCCCAAAATCAGCATGAGAGATTCGTCACATCATCATCAGTTCCTATATTTTTGCATCTTGTTATCTAGATTGTTAAAAATAACATCTGCCACGTTCTGATCATTTATGATAGGGTCGTTTGTAATCTTGATTATAAATACTTCAAACTTTGAAGTATTAAGGGTTGATTTTCACACCTGAGCAAGCTCTAATTTGTAATTCTATCAAGAGGTCGTTCCAGTAATACAAAGAGACATTTCACAGGATTCTTGCGCGTTAGTTGTTGGTGAAGTTTCCTCTGTCTTCGTAAAAAGTTTTTCTTTCTCAGTTATCGTGTTGTTTTTCTAATCTAATCTTTAAAAGAAGTTAAAGTTGCAGAATTTTCCATTGCGTACTCTGTTCTTAATCTTTTACAGACTTAAATGTTTTCCTTCTGATGTTACAACAAAGAAATTCTTAATTGCTTTTTTGTTTTAACTGATATCTCACCTTTTCAACAATCCATCATTTTATTTCTAAAGAATCCTGTAGTTGCACTATCTTGCCCTGTAAAACGAATCTTCTAAAAACTGTTCTTTGATTTCCATTTTTATAAAACAGACCCCATAGCCCAATGTAAGCGTGAGTGACATTCAACCAGTTTATTAAAAAACACAAATAACTCGGTACTATTATTTTTAACTAGCCTAAGATCTGAAAATCCAAACAAAGCTAAATATTACAAAGAGATCCCTCTCTGAAAATGGCACGTCTAGATCCTCGTTTCAAAGTGGCTGGTTAAGGTTACCTCTTGTAAATTTCTTCTGCTCTTTTACATCCTCTAGGAATTTACAGAGTGCTAACATAATTGGCGACCATACTAGGGAGTCTGAACGGATTTCCAATCCTACGATTTCCTTTTTCTATACAAAGAAAACCTTATTTCTGAACAAGTCATAAAATCTAAAATATATTAAGAGATAATGTTCAGAGGTTGTTAAGATTTGTATATAGTTAATTTAAATTTTTTCTCAAAAGAAAAATAAAATAAAAATTAGAATTCTGGCTCCCAAAAGAATTTTTACTAGATCTCATCTAGATCCAAAACCTGCAACTGCAATAGACAACCCTGAAAAATTACTCAGAAAGAAAACCGTTACGGAAGGTTCAGGAAGTCAGAGTCCTTTTCACAGATCTCCTTCTCTCCCAGAAAAACTGGTGGCCCTTCAGGATCTTGAGTTTGATATCCCTTTTGAACAAAGCCTTTTTAGAACAAAATCAGACAACTTTGTAAGTGAAATTGTGTTGGATCAAACCATCCTGCAACCTAAGACTCCTGAAATTCTCTCACCCAGGGCAGACGTTGATAAAAAATTTCTCCAGGAATTTGATAAATTAGAAGATTTGGTGGCTAATCTCGATCAAGCTTTGGATAGAGCTCATTTCCAGCAGTCAGTAGAACTTTCTGCCTTAACAATTGTTGCAGCCTCTGTGAAACCTCAAACCATTCACTCTGCACCCCCTAGCCCTTCGTCCTCTACTGCATCTGTTACATCCCCTCCAATCATACAGGTTAATGTTCAAGCTATTCCATTAGCTATGGCAACAAGATATGCCCCCTTGGTGTTGGCTGCTCCTTTGCATGCCATGCCTCAAGATTATCAAACTAGACTCCCTCAGTATGACAGTACTGGTTCTATTAATGCACAACAACATGTTGACAAAATGAATGATTATTTTGATCTGCAGGAAGTGGATGAAGCTGATGTACAAATGAGATTATTTGCACAAAGCCTGACTGGGGACGTTAAAAAATGGTTTAAACCCTTACTTCCTACTTCGATAGTTGATCTTTCCGCTTTTCACAGAAGTTTTCTGGACAGATGAGAGGTTAAGAAAAATCCACTCCAGATATTATCAGAGTATGAGAGCATAAATAGGAATAAGGGAGAAACAGTGCATGATTACTGCACCAGGTTTAATAACCTTTACAACGCCATCCCAACTGACATAAAACCCCCTCAAGGCTTAGCACTAATTAAGTTTCCAGATGGATTTGATGCTGATATGTCATATCAGCTAAGGGAAATAAATTTAGCTACTCTAGAAGACATGCAAAAAAGTGCAGTAAGCATGTAGGCTAACCTACTAGCTAGAAGGGCTAGGCAGAGAAAAGAGAGGAGGGTCACTATCAAAGAGGAACCTTCCACATCTTCTTCAGATGCCAAATTAGACTCTTTAGCCAGAGCGATGGAGAGAATGATGGAGAGACTTACTATAGCTGAAAGAAATCCTCCCAGGGATAACCAAGCTACTCCTCCAATTCAGAACCCAAACTTCAGAAGAAATCCACCCCAGATCCGGCAAAGAGATCCCAGGGATCAAAGAGAACAGAGGGGGCCAGATCAACAGATTAGACCACCCCTCTAGGAAAATTGCGCTGATGATGGGGAGGAGGTACTCGAGGAATTCAATGACACTCATATAAACCTCATGGGCGTTCATGATGATGAATCCATTTTCCTCACCCATGAAGAGCATGAGATTTTTCTTCTTTCAAAAACAGAGGTAAATGAGGAAGCACATGAAACAGAACAAGAGGCCTTTGAGAATGCTATTATGGAGGTACACATGCAGTATAACCCGAGGAGCAAGAGAGAAAATGACAACCCTCTAAAGAAGACTGTTGAAACAAAGAAGGGTAATGAAACAAAGAAAATAGTCGAAACCAAGAAGAACTCAGAAAACCCTCCCAAGAAGATCCTTGAGAGAAATAATGTTGAATCTTCTACACCAAAATCTCCAGAGATTCTACAAAGAGAAAATTAGACTGAAGTTTCATCAATCAATCAAACAAGCCAACCAAGGGCATCTGGCTACAGAGTTCCAACAGATAAACCAGAAATACAGAACTTAAGCAAACTTTCCACTGCATTCATCCTTGAAGGGGAATTAGCTAAATTGAAAATTCTCATTCCACTCTTCGAGTTAATGAACAAGAATGCTTACAAGTCGCAGGTGATTAAAGCTTTAAGCATCGAACCTAAGATAGGTACTAAGGTTTTGAATGTTGGATCTGCAAATCATTCAGACACAGTAAATCTTGTTGATGACCAACCAGAGCTCCTTTTTGGTCCTGAAGTAGATGGTCAGACTAATAATGGAGCTGTCACACCTTTTTACATTAGCCTAAATATCCATGACTTGATCTTACACAACACTATGTTGGATTCAGGTGCCTCTCATAACTTGATGCCCAAGCCAATGATGGAAAAGTTGGGACTCGAAGTCACTAGATCCTACAAGGATTTGCATTCTTTTTATTCCAGCAAGGTTAAATGTATAGGCCTAATCAAAGACTTATGAATCACGCTAGCCCAAATTCCGACAAAGAGTATGGTAATGGATATAGTAGTTGCGGACATTCCCCCAAAGTACGGTATGTTACTATCAAGGACATGGGGAGCTAAGATGAAAGGAAATCTGCAGCTAGACATGTCTTGTGCCACTGTTCTAGTGTTTGGACAACAAAGAAGACTGTACAAGGAAACCTTGATGAAATACATGGTCAGTAGTCAAGAAAAACCTCATAATTACCCCCTGTACTCAGCACACTCCGACTTGGATTCTTTCATCTTATACAATGACGGTGACCTGGAAGGACAAATTGCCCAGCTGGAAAGTGATACAACTGATCCAAAGGAAAATAAAGAAATCATTGAGGCAAGAGAGGTCGAAACTGTGGAAAGTGAGGAACTGCCAGCAAATTTTTGGAGCATGGACTTCGATGGGGCAGTAAACAAAGAGGGAGCCAGAGCTAGAGTTTGGTTACATAATCACAAATCAAGATATTTAGAGAGCCATTCCTACAAACTGAACTTCCAATGCACTAACAACATAGCCGAGTACAAATCTTTGATGCTCGGCCTGAAACTACTGAAGAAAGTTGGTGCCAAGTAGATAATGGTAATGGGTGATTTTGAATTGATTATCAAGCAAATCAAAGGTGAGTATGCAGCAAAACATCTTAGACTTAGAGCCTATATGAATGTTGTTTTAGATGCTCTTCAACGCTTTACTGAGATTGACTTGCAGGTAATGCCTAGGGGACAAAATATACTTGCAGATGGGCTAGCTACGTCAGTAGCTCCCTGTAAAATTGCTTTTCATCCCACTCGCAAGTACACAGTGGAGGTGAAGTGCAGACCAACCGTTCCTGACAACATCAGATATTGGCAGGTATTTGGAAATGACGATCAGATCGAAGATTTTCTACAATGTAAGAATGATTTCGAATATACAAACATAGATTTAGAAAATGATGATGAATTTGTAAATAAATCTGTTTTCGAGAATGGTAGTGTAAACAAAATAGATGTTGAAGAATCTAATGAATATGAGGTAGATTTTGATATTCTGCAGTTGAAAATAATGTGTTACTTAGAGGTTTAGTTCTGTCGGAAGACTTGTTTGATTTTAACGACGTAGCCAAAAAACCTAAAATTGAAGCTAGTGGTAAAGAGGTCGAAGAGTGCAACATAGGAACAAAAGAAAACCCCAAAATGATAAAAATGTCTATATCTCTACCACCGGAACAAAAAAGAAAATACATTGAACTTTTTAAGGAATATATAGATGTTTTTGCCTGGGACTATGAGGATTTAAAATCCTATGACACCAGTATCATACATCATCGGATTCCCATAAAAGAAGAACACAAACCTTTCAGGCAGAAACTTAGGAGAATCAATCCCAAGTTGCTTCCCCTGATAGAAAAAGAAATCAAAAAGATGTATGATGCAAAAATTATAGTCCCCTTGAGATTTTCAAAATGGGTTTCTAACCTAGTTCCTACCAGGAAGAAAACCGGTGAGATCAGACTTTGCATAGATTTCAGAAATCTGAACAAAGTCTCTCTTAAAGACAATTAGCCATTGCCCAAAATGGACTATATCTTGTAAAAGGTAGTTGGGTCTAGTAGGATTTCTTTATTAGACGGTTTCTCGGGTTACAACCAAGTCCTGGTTCACCCAGAAGATCAAGAGAAGACAACATTCACCACACCTTGGGGAACCTTCATGAATGTGAAGATGCCTTTTGGCTTGATGAATGTTGGTGCCACTTTCCAAAGGGAAATGGATATTGCTTTTGTGGACGAACTAGGAAGATTTATAGTCATATACCTGGATGATGTGACTGTATACTCCCAATTTGATGAAGAACATTTGCAGCATCTCAGACGCGTGTTTGAGAAATGTAGAAAATTTGGGATTTCATTGAATCCAAAGAAGTCTTTGTTCATATTAGAGGAAGGCAAGTTACTGGGACACATAGTCTCCAAGGATGGAATCAAAATCGATCCCAGTAGGATAGAAGCCATTCAGAAGGTGGAACACCCTAGGAACTTAAAAGAACTACAATCATTCATAGGAAAAATAAATTTCCTTAGAAGGTTCATACCCAACTTGGCCGAACTTCTTATGAACATCACTAACATGTTGAAAAAGGATGCAAAAATCAAATGGAACACTGAAGCCAAGCAGTCTTTTGAATAGGTAAAGCATGCACTTACCCAAGCTCCAGTTCTGATCAGCCTAGACTATTCCAAAGATTTTTATCTTTTCTCTTTTGCATCTGAGCACACTATAGCAACAATATTGTTGCAGAAAAACAGTGAAGGGTACGAGCAACACATAGCGTTTTTCAGCAAAGCTTTAAGAGACACTACATTGAATTATAATATTATGGAGAAGCAAGCCTTTGCTCTGGTAAAGGCTATAAAGGATTTCAGAGTCTATATTCTCCATTCTCACACAATTGCATACGTCCTAAACACAGTGGTAAAATATATCCTGACTTAGGATAATCCAGATGGCAGAAGAGGGAAATGGATTGCGGTCATTCTGGAATATGACATCGAAATAAAGCCTACTAAATTGATCAAAGGACAAGGTTTGGCTAAAGTAATGGCAGAATCAATTTCTTGGCTGCAGTTGATGAACAGGAAGAGTAGGCGACTCCAAAGGTAAAAGAGGTATTCTTAAACTCTCCCTGGTATGCAGACCTCATTTTTGTACTTCACAACTTACAAGATCCTCCTGGTTTAACTAAGACCAAAGCCAGATTTATCAAACTGAAAGCATTAAAATTTTGTATTCTAGAAGCTAATCTTTATTGGAAAGATCCTGGTGGTATTTTGCTTAATTGCCTGTTGAAAGATGAAGCTGACAAAGTTTTGCAGGAGTTCCATGCAGGATATTCTGGAGGACATATGATTTGGAAGACCACAACCAACAAAATCTTAAGAGTTGGTTTCTATTGGCCTACATTGTTTGCTGATGTTCATAACAAAGTTAATTCTTGTTATAAATGTTAGATTTTCGAAGGTAAAAAGAAGTTGTTGCCTCTTCCCCTGAAACACATATCAGTTGAAGCCGCTTTCCAACAATGGGGTTTGGACTTTATTGGAGAAATACACCCATCCTCTTCAGGCCAACACAAGTGGATCCTCACAACCAAAGACTATTTCACCAAATGGATCAAGGTTGTGCCATGCAAGCAAGCTACTGACTCTGTTATCATAAAAAATTTAGAAACTAATATCTTATCTCATTTTGGATGCCCCAGGAAAATTATAGCTGACAATGCAGCGACTTTCAGATCCAAAAAACTCATAGATTTTTGCAGCCAATACCACATTACGTTGGGGCATTCCACAACCTATTACCCTCAAGGAAATGGGCTAGCTGAGTCCTCAAACAAAATTCTGGTGAATATCCTCAAGAAAACATTACAAGAAAACAAGAAGTCCTGGCATAATAAATTGGTTTTTTCACTATGGGTAGATAGACTGAGTAATAAAAGATCAATTGGTATGTCTCCATATCAACTGGTATATGGCACTGAGGCATTTTTTCCTCCTTCTCTGGGAGTTCTAGTTGTGAAATTATTGCAGGAAGCTCAAGCAGAGCCTAATGATATTCAAAGAAGAATAAATCAAATGATTTAGTTACAGCAATCCAGAGAAGAAGTGTACAACAGAACTCAAGTGATCAAGGAAAACATAAAAAAGATTTATGACAAGAGAACCAAAGAGGATAACTTTGAATTAGGTGATCTGGTTTTGAAATGGGACTCCATAAATGAAGATAAAGGTAAACATGGAAAGTTCGATAGCTTGTGGAAGGGCCCGTACACCATCCAGGTCTACAAAGGAAATAATGCTTTCCTGCTTAATAATAATGATGGATCAGACCTGCCAAGGGGACCTCTAAATGGCAGGATGCTGAAGCATTATCTTCCGCCTCAATAGAGAGATCATCATTTCCTTTTCCATTGTACATATCATTTATTTTACAGGCAGTTTGTGTGTAGGTGCTTTTGTTCAGGTGTTTGAAGCCCACAGAGAAGGCCCTGAGACACTGAATAATGTCATCAAAATTTTCAAAATAAAGCAAGTCAGATAGCAGAAGAAGCTCTAAAGGAAGTTTTTCAAGACAACGAGAAACAAGATTCTTGGCACCTCACAAGGAGGGTACCATCCCCTGGTGGAGCCACTGTTATAACCCTATAATTTATAGGATCAACTACTGATTGTAATTTTGTTCCTTTAGTGTTTTTTGACTTGCAGATATTGCTGCATTCTACAAAAGAAAAAGAAAACAAAAAAGAAAACAAAAGAAAAAGAAAAGAAAAGAAATGAAAGAAAAAATGAGAAAAATAAAAGAGGGCATAAAAGAAAATGGATAAATCCCCATGAAATGATGATGACTTGATCCATACAGTTTAAACATGGCCAAGTCTTTTAAATTTAAGTATTTAGGATTCGTGAATAAGCTTGGTTAAACTGTCTAAACTTAGCCAAGTAATTAGGTTAGCTAGTGAATAAATTTGACTAAACAGTCTAATGTTGGTCAAATAGCCCCAAGGTAGAGTATTTTCTTAGCCCAACAGTCAAAGCTGGGCTAAAGGTGCAAATGAGTAGGTTAGGACATAGGTTAGTTATTTTCCTTCAATAAAATATGTAAGATGATCGATGAAAAATGCATGATTTTGATGGTGAAATGTTTTTCTAAACCCATGGTGAAAAAATCAAGGGAAGCAACGCGCAAAACCCATAAAAAGATCATTAAGCCTAAGTTTTGCCTCATATACTGAATTGCGCCCCGGAGATTAAAGATCGGGCCTAGATCTATG
>ML792367.1:33824-45120 GCA_009831015.1 Picea engelmannii
TCATATACACCAGGTCTATTACAAAGCTACAAATCAGATTTGGATGATGAAATTGATGAGGGATTTTGGTTGAGGTACATGTTGAGTACATGGTTGAGACAAGTAGTTGATGAGTTGGCACATACATGAGGTGTATAGTTGATCATGTTGGTACATATTGATGATTCATAGTTTATGAGTGGTTGACACATGATTGGTACATACTTGGTACATGGTTGGATGCACTTGTTTATGGTATAGTTTGATTACAGGTTGTTTGGTACAGGTTGATGCATGGTTCAGATTTATTGGTACAGGTTTACGACGGTATATCTCACAGTGATAGTGTGACAATGGTTCCATCATTCTACTTCTACTTCAGGGTGGTTGGACGGGGCAAGGAAAAGTGGTTGTAGCCACCTTCCGGTTGTAGCTGGAGAACATGGGGGATTGTAGCCTCCTTCTAGTTGTAGCCAGAGAATTGGGGAGTTGGAGCTTCCCTCAGGTTGTAGCCTGAGAAACTAGGGGGTTGGAGTCTCCTTCCAATTGCAGCTGGAAAACAAAGGAAGTTGGTGCTTCCAATGAATGTAATTCTTCAAGACATATAAGAAAAATCATTTCGTGGTTTTCTCCCGATTTGGGTTTCCACGTAAAACACTGGTGTACTGTGTATGTGTGTGATTGTTTATTTCTTATTACTCATTATTGGATAATAATTCTACATTGATATAACATTTGAAGAAAAATGATTATAATTACATTATTACTGATTCACCCCCCCTCTTAGTAATCCAACAGTTTATTTTCCAAATCCCCCCCATAAGGATTCTTTGTTTTGTAACCATCTCCACTAGGTTTTTGTGCGTAAGACTAAACTGAGAGTGTTTGGATCCCGAAGTCCTAGACCGCTTGTAGATTTGGGTTGACAAACATGTTCCCAACTGACCAAGGCCCATTTATTTTTGGCACCTCCCCATAAGAAGGATCACTGGAGATTTTGTACTACTTTTAGGATAAATTTTGGAGAAGCCAGTGCTAAAAATAGGTATAGCGACATTACTTGGAGGACCGATTTCAGGAGAACCAATCTGCTAGGGAGGTTCAGAGAGAAAAAATTCCAGTTGGCCAATTTGCATTGTCTAACCAGAAGGTCTTCCCAAGTGGAATTTTTTAATGCATTCTCTACAAGAGGATCCCCCAAGTATTTGGAGGGAAAGGAGCATCTTTGGAAACCCAGTTCTTGCCATATTAGTTTGAACAATACTGTGCATATTGAAGAAAAAAATGATAGACTTACCATGATTTATGGATGTTCTAGAAGCTTCCATAAAGTCAAGAGTATTTGTTTGATGGCTTGAGTTTCCTCGACGGTCGAGCTTCCCATAAGCATGGTGTCGTCCACAAATTTTTGATGCGATACTGGGAGGTCCTCATCAAAGATTCGAAGGCCACGAAGTTTGTTGGTATCTACTACCACTTTAAGATATTTCCCTAGCCCTTATGCTATCATGATGAAAAGAAAAGGTGAGAGGGGGGTCAACCTACCAGATACCGCGAGAAGGGGAGAAGGTTGTTGAAGGAGAACCATTGATAAGTATAGAGAAGAATGCCATGGAGGTGAGAGAGATAATCCATCTTATCCAAGAGTCTGAGAAGCAAAAGGCTACCAGAGTATGATGGATATATTTCCAATTCAGTTTTTCAAAGGCTTTGGACATGTCCAACTTAATGAGCATGCCTGTTATTTTGGTAGATTTTAGAGAGTGGATCATTTCAAGTGCCAAGATGATGCCATTGAGAATTTGATAGCCTTCCACATAATATGTTTGTTCCTCGGAGATAAGTTTTGGCATAATAGGTTTTAGCGTATTGGCAACGAATTTGGTGATGATTTTGTAGAACACATTGTTGAGTGCGATCAGTCTAAATTTGTTGGGATATTTGTCTTTATCGTCTTTGGGTATAAGGGCAAGGAAGGTCACATTCATGGTGGGGAGTGCATTTGAGAATCTTCTAGAATCCTCCACTAGCTCCCAGACATCTTGTTTGATAATAGACCAACAATATTGAAAAACATCTGTGGTGAATCCATTAGGTCCTGGGAATATACCTTTTGGGATTTCCATTACCGCTCTCTCAATTTATTCCAACGTTGTGGGTCTTAGAAGAGCCTCCTTTTGATCGGGGGTGACCAACTTCGAGATGTTGTCGGTTATTTTATTGATGGTTTATGATATGTCTTGTTGTGGTTCTATTAGCATAGTTTGGAAGTAGTTTATCAACTCGTGCTCTATGTCAACATGCTCTCTTAGCTGATTTCCTTGACTGTCTTTGATCTTGGTAATTTTGTTATGTTGTTAACATTGAATTGTTGATCTGTAGAAGAACTTGGAGTTCTTGTCTCCCTCCTTTAGCCATTGGATTCTGGATTTTTGTTTCAGGAGGATTTCTTCCTATAGTGCCCTATTATTCAGTTGAGTTTGGAGAAGATCTTCTGAGGAGTTTATCTCTTTCATCCTTCCCTCAAGCAAACCATTTGTGTTTCGCGTTTAGATTTTTCTTTGAAGACGTCTCTGAAGGTCTCTTTGTTCCATTTTTTGAGCTGGAGTTTGATTATTTTTAGTCCCTACTGAAACCTATACATTGGAATGCCTTTGATTGTTGGAGTCCTTCCACCATTGTTGAATATTGTCCATAAATGAGGGATGGTTAAGCCAGAAAGCCTCAAAGTAGAAGGGCCTAAATTTGGAGATTCCAAATAAATTGATAGCAAGATCAATGGGCCAATGGTCGGATCCAGATTAATGAAGAATGGAGGATTCTAAGGAGAGGCCTTAGAGAAGGAGAGATTCAAGTACAAGGGAGTAGTCAAGCTGAGAATCTACTTGTTGGTCTCCACCCCGACGATTGTTCTAGGTATGAAGGACATTAGAAAGAGGCAGGTCAATGCAGTGGAGAGAGTGGATAAGGGATTGAAATATTTTTTATTCGGGTTCTAGGCAACAGAGGCCTCCTCATTTTTTAGCTAACGAGGTAATTAGGTTGAAGTCTCCCCCAATGATCTAGTGCTTATCTCCTATGATGGCTTGAAGGGATTGATTCGAGCTAAGAAAAAGGGATTTGTTAGGGCCTGATCGGGGTCCATAGACATTGGTGAGGACATCATTCACTTCAGATCCTATGAGTTGAAAGTGGGTAGAGAGGGTTCTATGAGTAGAGAATTGTGAGGTCAATGTTATCTCAGCAATTTTACATGGGATGGATAAGCCTCCCAAGGTTCCTTGGGATTTGATTTCTATTGATTGAGAACCCCACCAAACCTTGAAAGCTATCTCAGAGACCAGACTATTGTTTCATTTGGTTTCTTGTATCGTAACCACAAAGGGTTGTTCTTTAGCTATGTTATTCATCGTAATCCTTTGTTTGGTTTTTCCATTTAGACCTCGCATATTTCAGAAGAAAAAATTCACGGGGAACAATTGAGGTTGGGGACGAACACATCTGTCATTATGGTTATTCTCCTTGAGTTAACCAACATTTCACCGAGATCTTGAAGGAGTTGTTTGTTGCTTCTCCTGCCTATTTTATTTTCCTCTTTGGATAACTTAGAAGGATCTTTAGACGTATTTGTTTTGACTCCTAGAGAGGTGGAGGAGGAGGGATTACCTTTTTTAGGGGTGGTTCGTCGATCCTTGCTGTAGATTAGTGCCTATTTGACCATTTGGATTTGTTGATCATGAATGATGCTTGGATCCTGACTACACCAAGCCTTCGCCATAGATTGAAGGTCCAAAGGGTTGAGCTCTAGTTCCTTTGCATCTTATAGTTCACCTTCGTCTTCAGTTTTCAACATCATTTCTATGTCCAATTGATACCCTCCTACATCATCCATTATTTTCTTGCATTTTTCTTATTCCTCCGGGCTTTCGGGCTGATTTTTCTCCAAGTCCATGGGGGTTTATGGGTCCGTATTTGTTGGTGGCTTGTCATTTCCTTCCTCCAACTATGGTGGTAGGGATTCAAATTTTTTGCTAGTGTGGATGTCATTTGACAGAGGAGGGATAGTTCACTTCCTTTCTTTTCTTCGTTTGGTGGTCACTAATTTGAAGCCCTCGACTTCCTTGGTAACAACAATCGTCGATGGGTTCGTTAGCCAGTTTAATGGACAGTCCCTGAAAAGGTGCCTGTGCTCATGGAAATTTCTACACTGAAAGGGAATGTGCTCATAATCTATCGTTCGTAGCCATTCCCTATCTTGATAACTGAGGCATATTGATTCTGGTAAGGACCCTGGGACATCGAGGTACACACAAATTCCAACATATGAGGTGTATTTCCCATGCTTGGTTACCTCATAAGATTTGAAAAATGATCCCTTCATTCCCTATGCCCTCGAGGGTCTCTTCTTCCCAGTACTGATGTGGTATAGAGTATAACCTAATTTAGACAGGGGTGACGATGAGCTCTTCTTTTTCAGGACTGAAGTTTTCTGGCCATAGCTCGAGGTAAATCCCTATCGAATTGAAGAAGTATGGGCCATTTTCAAAGATTCTATCCTTGTCCTCCAGGTTCGTGAAGACTGTAGTAAATAACCCCTTAGATCCCAACTTGAGATCTACCTGGCATTTTGACTTCCAATGAGTGCAGATCCACCAGTCAAGAGCTTTCTCTATAGGCCAAATGCCCATAAATTTGCTAATGATGGCATGGTCACTCATATGCTGAATGTATTGACCGATTGAGTTGGAGGTGATTTCATACCTTGGCATTTTATTGGCTTTGGGAATGCAACAAATTGTTCTCGATGACTTCTCATCCAACAGATTGATGGCGTCCTTGCTGGTATCAGGTGCATCTGACACTTTTATCCTTTCCCATCCTATTCCTATGTTTGTCGCGTTGCCTTTGTCAAAATGATTTTTAGCATGTCTGTTTAAGGGGCGACCAGTCAAAGCCGTGCTTTAAGAGGGATCTGAGTTCCCCCCTCCAGTTCTCGCCATGTGAATGATTGCAGAGATTGTGTACAGAAAACAATGAAACCATAGGTGAGCTAAGTTGAGCTAACTTCAGTATAAGATAATAGTACTATTTGAACTTGAAAATAAAATCTTAAGTGAATTGCTTCAGGAAACAAAGTAGAACTACAAAGATACATATTCTACCAAATGGATAAGATGAACCATACTCTATTCAATTCACTATGCAATCCACTTGCACTACAATAAAAACACCTTATGATGGAGGTTTTTGTGGAACCTCCCCCCAAAAATTCTCCCTTCTCCATTTATAGTGGAGGTTTCTAGAAGAGGTGGGTAGTTAGAGGTTTTTTGGTCAGTGTGCATAAAACGTATCGAATACATTGATGTGATTATATATATGGAGCAATAGTGCATTAAATAAACAAGGGCTTCAAAGGTTGTTATTACTAATCTGTAATAACATGTCAACTAAATTTAATTCCAAATATACTTTAACCAATGTGTCTTAAACTTGTAAGTGCACCGGTGTGTTCCATATATATGTACATCGAAGTTTGTTTTATTAGTATGTGATAGAAGTCACACCAATGTGTCTTTAAATAGTAATTGCACCATCCCATACATACATCATACACACAAACAATGTTTATACATTTCATAATATAATATCAGTTTTATTTTTAAAATTACAACTCATTGGTGTGCTTCCTTAAGTGGTGCACTGGTGCATTTCCATTAACGGTGCACCAAAAAAACATTTTCTTGCCGATGCATTTATAAACCCTAAGCACACTGATGCATCCTCATTTAGATGCACCAAATAAGGTTTAGCCATCTTGTTCTACAATATCAGTTCTATTCTAAAAACAACACAAACCTATCGAAGTGCTCACATAGGACATTCCCGATGTGTTTGTAAAATATAAACATTATGATGTGTTTGTATATCTTTAGACAACAATGCATCTATATCTAAGAGGCATCAAATAAGGTTTATACATTTGTCATAAATTATATGTTTTTATTTAAACAAATTTAAGAAACTAAAAAGTGTGCTTAATAATATGTACGCGCACTAGTGCACACCAACAACTTGTGCACTGATTTATAAATTAAAAAAAAACTTGCAGTGCACCATAAACATAAGATTGCACCAATGCATCTTACTATCATGCGCACCGAGGTAGGGTAATTTTTTTTTTTTGACGTAAACGGATATGAAATTATATTAAAAAGTGTGGCAGAGCCACTGGTTCAGTTACAAAATGCCCAGTTTTTCTTTGGGCCTTTTAACCTGAGTACAAACAGCTTTGACACAAGTCCTACTAACTGACTGAGCTCCCTATTTGCTTACTATACTGCTTATTTAAAGCCATGGCTAATACAATGCCAGTCTGCTTTGAGAGCTTTTTACAATGACACTTAACACAAAAATTACTTCTCTTCATCCTGGTTCCAATTGTTGTTCAGTTGGGCCATTTTAGCCTCCAATTGTTCCATTCTTTTGTCAAATTCTTGCTGAGGATTCTTCAGTTCTTTGTGGAGCTTGTCCAATTCTTCGGCAAACCCAATTTTAGTCATAGAGATGTCTGACTCAAGCTGTTCCAGCCTGCGTCCAACTTCCACATCCAGATTTTCCAAGAAGTCTAACTGGTGCTGAAGCATCTACTGCAGATTTGCAAGAGTTTTGTCCATCTCCTTTAGTCGTTCTTCTGTACTCATCGTCCCTTTGGAGGAGGACGCCATCTTCCTTCTTGCTCTCACTTCGCGTGCCTGGCGTTGCTTGCTCTGGTTCCTTGCCCTCTCTTTGTTCCTGCGCGTCTTGCAGATCGATCCTTGAGCTGGGTTGTGAGGGGGCCGAGCTCCCTTTATTTCTTTTTTGCCTTGGATCATCATTATTTTTGGGAACTGGATGAGTCGCGCGGATCCTGAGTCTGCCTCCAATCTTGGGCGCGTTTTCTCTTGGTACTTGGCTGAGCCTGTCTGCCAATCAACCCAACTTTTCCTGTCTTCATGCTCGATTTGCTTAGATCCCTTGTACTTGCGCGATCCAACATTTGGATGAGAGCTCAAGGTCTGCGTGGGATCATGGAATCTCCACTCGTTCCATTGTGCCATTTACTGACAGAGTACCTTCCTCCAGTAACACGCCTTGATTGGCTGCTTGGTCAGCATTGCCGTTTTGGTCCCTTAACACATGATAGAAATGACAGGAATTCAATTTACTTGATATGAGTCGAATTTTGTCAAGGAGACTATTGAGTTTTATACTTTGGGATTTTGATCTCTTAACCATGGCCTGTATTATAATTCTGGAATCACCTATTACTGTTAAATCCAGGATTTTGAGTTTTAATGCCAATTTCAGACCTTGCCAGAGAGCCAATGCCTCAGCCCTGTTGTTGGTTTCTATACCGAGTCCAAGTGCATACTGCGTTACTTTGTCTTGATTGGGTTCTTCTATTGTGCCCCCTCCTCCGGAAAGTCCTGGGTTCCCTTTCGAGGCCCCATCGAAATGGAGGATAGGAGTTTTGATTTTACTTTTCCAATTGACAAAGTCGTTTCCACTTTCCCTGATCTCCCAGTGTTCTTTGTTGAGATGCGTTCAATGCGGGCTTCCTAGACCTGGGACATTGAATTGAGCTATCCAACTCCTCTGATCTTCATCCATATTGTGAAGCTCGACTATGGGGCTGAGATGTGCAGCCAACTCCCCCATAGTTGCTTGAATTTTGGTGACCAATCTGTCTTCACTTAACAGGCTGTCCCTAAAAATTCTATGGTTTCGTTCTAGCCAGAGACTCCAGAGGGCGAGCTTTGGTAACAATCCCCATATCCAATGTGTTTGATTCTTTTTTTTGCCGGCAAAGGGACACATGGAATCCCATTGGAGGATAAGGCTTGTTGCATCAGTGGGGAGTCTGATGATTAGCTGGGGTCCTATCATCTTCTTCCAGACTTCTTTTGAGTAATTGTAATTAAGGAGGAGATGATTGGTTGTTTCTTCCTCTTGACGGCAAAGAGGGCATCTAAAGGGCCCTTCCCAGCCCCTTATTTTGAGATTCTCCCCCGTTGGGATGCTCTTATGTGCCAAGGTCCAAATGAAGAGGTCAACTTTTGGAAGGGAGCGGTGTTTCCAGACTGCCTTCCATAGGGCTGTATTCGGCAAAGCAGTGGGGACTGAATTGAGGAGTTGGTATCCTTCTACTGTGGTATAAGCCTGAGCTTTCCTGCCCCAACCTCGGTCGTCTTTGCCTGCCTTTTTTAGCGGAGCTTTCCCTTGCAGACACTTCTTGAGAGCATCCCATTGCCTTTCTAAATTGGCGGGTCTGTTTGGGGCTGCCTAGCCTTGCCATAGGTGAGGCCTCTCTGCTTCCCAATCTGAAATGTCTGAAAGAGTTGAGAGATTTTGACTATCCATCCATCTTTTAAGGTCTTGGAGTTCTTGATGTTGTTCTAGTGGAGGATCGCCCATTATCAAGTCTGTCCAGATTCTTATTTTCTTGCCACTTTTCGGAATCCAGGTTAGGTGGGGGGTGAAGAGAGGGATCACCTTTTTGCAGAGTGCAAAGATGGGAGAGCTTTTCCCTTCCTTGCATGGGAGCTCTAAGCTTCTATCCCGAGGCCCTCGGAAGTATTTCCTCCATAGGGATCTCTTACTCCAAGTAGTCTTACCAGTTACCATTTTCCAGAGAAGTTTTTCCCCTAGGGCCAGATTTTGAGTCCTTGTGTTCTTCAGATTAAGACCTCCTTCCATGTAGGATTTTGTGGCTTTTTCCCATTTAACTAGGTGCAGCTTCTTCTTTTCTTGTTTTCCTCCTTCCCAGAGGAATCGTCTCTGAAATGCTTCAAGACTTTGAATGACTGTGGCTGGGGCTAGTAGCAACGAGCATTGGTAGATTGGGAGACTAGCTACTACAACTTTTATTAAGACTGTCTTCCCTGCTAAATTCAGCCAGTTGGCTCCCCAAGAAGAGAACTTTCTTTTTAGTTTTTCAGTTAGATGGCTCCAGTGAGAAGCTCTTGGTGCAGACTTAAAGATTGGGACTCCTAAGTACTGAAAAGCATCCCATTTTGTGTGCCCCTCCATCCCAAGAACTCGAGTGATTCTCAGCATTTCATTTGGAGTGACGTTCCATCCATAAATGTTACTCTTGCCCAGATTTATTTCACTACCAGAAGCTTCAGCATAGGCGTCCAACTCTTCCTTAAATTTTTTCGCTATGATGGGGCTTGCCCCCCCCAGCAGCAACGTGTCGTCTGCAAACTGGGCATGGTTGATGTCTTTCACCCCTTGTGTTATTCTTAGTCCCATGAGGTCTTTATTTATTTGGGCGTTTTCCAGTTGGTAGCTGAGAGCTGAAGCTTGAAGAGCATAGAGCAGGGGCGATAGAGGGCAACCCTGCCTTAGCCCCCTGGAGGCTTTGAAGAAGGCAGAAAACTTCCCATTCACCAGGGGGGCTATCCAGGGGGATCCAATGCATGCTTTAATCCAGCTTATGAATTGCAAATCAAATCCAAACTTACTCATAATTTCAAACAAAAATGCATGTCTGACTCGATCGAAAGCATTAGCAAGATCCAGTTTGATGACCATACCTTTTTCTTTTCTAAGCACGCTGGAATGGATCGCCTCTTGGACCAGGATGATGTTGTCGGAAATATGCCTCCCCTGGACGAAACCTCCTTGATTTTCCGAAACAATAAGAGGAAGCACTGTCTTGAGGCGATTAGCTATTACTTTGGCAAGAATTTTATAGCTTGTGTTGCATAAGGAGATTGGCCTAAATCTGTTGAAAGAGATCGCTCCTTTTTCTTTCGGAATGAGGGCTAGAAAGGAAGAGTTGGTGCTTCCTCCCAACTTGCTGACCTTTTGTGACTTCTGGATCATTTTGGTTAAGTCCTTTTTGATGGTTTCCCAACAATGCTGATAGAACCTGGCAGTGAATCCGTCTGGGCCCGGAGCTTTGTCGGGATTCATCTGGTCTAGGGCCTCCTTTATTTCTTGCTGTGTAACCTCACTTGTTAGCTTACTGTTGATGTCTGCATTTATTAGTTTTGGAATCAACGTGAGGGGGTATGCTTTCTGGTCTAAATCCACATCCTTTGGGGCTGTATATAATTTCTCGAATGTGTCATATGCTGCTTGTTTAATTTCGTCTGGGTCTGCTATTATTTTGTCCTGGACCTGCACTTCCGTAACTGCCTTGTAATGTTTTCTTGCCTCTGCTTGTTTGTGGAAGTAGGTTGTGTTTCGATCTCCTTCTTGCAGCCATAAACTTCGAGATTTCTGCCTCCAATAATTTTCCTCCAATCTGCAAGCTTGGTGCCATTGCTTTTGGAGGCTGTCCTCCTCTTTCAAAAATTCCGGAGTGATCTCCTTTTGTTCCATTTCCAGCTGATGTGTTTCAAGAAGGTCTTGGGCTGCTAGGCGAACTGCTGCTGGGCTTGGCTGATTTTTGGCCCATGACTTCAGTGCAAATTTCAGCATTTTTATTTTTTCCTCCCATACATGGGATGCTGATCCTTGGACTGTAGTGGCC
This sequence comes from Picea engelmannii, assembly GCA_009831015.1. Taxonomy (NCBI): domain Eukaryota; kingdom Viridiplantae; phylum Streptophyta; class Pinopsida; order Pinales; family Pinaceae; genus Picea; species Picea engelmannii. The sequence continues at coordinate 44,326 of ML792367.1, forward strand.
CACACTTTGGTGACAATATCAGAGAAACCTTTATCATAGATCCAATTTGGGCTGAATCTGAAGGGAATGGGCCCTTTGACTTGGTCTTTCTTGATTTCTAAGCGAATTGGTTTATGGTCTGAGGCACTGTGGGTCAGGATTTCTGTTTTTGCCTCAAGTCCTAGCACCAGGAAGGAGCTTTGTACGAGGAACCTGTCTAATCTGGCAACGATGTGACCTGGGCCAATTCTCTTGTTTGTCCACGTGTAACGACCCTTGGTGGGTTTTATATCGAGAAGGTCCCATGCGGCAGCTAAGTCTTCTACCCATTCTCTGGCCAGATCTCTCACGATCGAGCCACCCCTCTTCTCATCCTGGGCCAACGTTACATTGAAATCTCCTCCAAGAATAATATTGGAGAGATTGTTTTGCTGGAGATAGGTCTGCAAAGAATCCCAACAGTGTTTTTTTTCCCCTAATAGCTGTGGAGTATAAATATTAAATATGCTTACCTGACATCCCGTGTTTTTGTGGTGAACTTTGGTGTGAATCCAGTGCATGCAAATATGGGAGCTGATCATGTCGATTCTGGAGGCGTCCCACAGAGCACAAATCCCTCCTGAAGCCCCCCGTGCATTCCCGACGACTCCTTGACTTCCTTTCCAAACATTCGACAAGGTTTTGAGCACATCTTGTTGGCTCATTTTGGTCTCCTAGAGCAGTAGGATACTAGCTTTCGAAGATTTGAGGATATCTTTCAGAGCTTCTTCCTTTTTTTTGTTGCCCATTCCTCGTTGCCCATTCCTCTACAGTTCC
>ML792367.1:45125-114086 GCA_009831015.1 Picea engelmannii
TCCTTGGGAGGCTTTGGCCTGCTTCTGCGTTTGATGGCCAATGAACGTAGATTTGATGGTGGATTGTGATCCATTTAGCACAGCGTTGTGGGCCTCTTGGTTCCTTTCATCAATTTTTGATTTCCGACCTCTTCCTTTTTTCTTTGGGGAGGTCCAGATTTCATTTACTTCCTCTGATTCGCTTCCTATCGGGATCTCCCCCTCCTCTGCATTATGATGGCCGTCCTGCTTCTGGGGGGTGTTGCTTTGTGTCCCATCTTCTTCTATTGGCATATTTCCCTTGTCTTCCAGGTGCTGATCGTCCTTCCCTTCCTCGGGGGTTGCCACATTTGGATCTTGCACACTTTCCTCCGTGTTTTGGCCTAAGATTCGAAAGCTATTCTCCTTTCCTGGGGCGTCCATGGATTTGGATTTTTGTTGTTCTGTCTGCTCACTTCTTTGGCCTCTTGCTCTTGATCTCCCTTTTCGGGCTTGCTTCCAACCTTCATCTCCCTCTTTTTCTGTGGTGGGGGGGGCTTTTGGACAATTTCTTTGGAAGTGACCATATTCATGGCATCCTCTGCATTTAAACGGAAGCTGTTCGTAGTCCAACTTTTGAATGTGTTTCTAGGATCCAACCTTCAGCTTGATTGCTTCTGGTAGACCAACTTCCAAATCTACCTCTACACAGATGCGCGCACAAGAATACTGGTCCCTTGGTTCTGCACGGTCGATGTAGCGCCCAAGACCATTGTTGATTGCCTGAAGAGAAGAGGGGTTCCAACAGTGGATCGGCAAGTTGGGGAGTCTTACCCAGACCGGGACGTCTTTGGGGATTTCTGAGGCAGGGTCGAAGTTCGAGGTCCATCTGTTTAGATATAGCCCTTGTGTGCCCATGAAGTAAGGGCCATTTCTGAAGATCAGGTCTCTGTCCTCCTGGGAGATGAATTCGAAAATGAAATATCCTCGTCCGACCGCGTAGCAGGTTACGCTGTTTGTTATCAGCGGTCTCCAATTTCATTGAATCTAGTTGTCTGTGGATATGGAAGAGGGCCAGAGGCCCATAAATTGGCCAATGAGCCCTCGTTCAGAAAGAGATAGGGCGACTTTCATTGGTTGTTCAGGGGGAAGATCGATTTCTGGAATATCCTTCAGTTTCTTGACAAAGCTAGGAGCTTCTGAGGTGGTCGACTGTTTGCTGCACGCCTCTACCAGACGTCTGAAGGAGGAGGCTGGGGAAGGAGGGGGCGGTGGCTCCCCTCCCTGGCCTGCCATGGCGGCTCACTCAAACCCTAACGCACTAGGTCGTGCGTGCGATTTTGGAGCGATTTTGGAGCGCTAGATCTTCATTCATCTTCTAAGGTAGGGTAATTTTTTTACCAAATGATAAGTTCATTTTTACATTTCCTTCAACGCTTCCAACCATACAGGCACTAGTGCTTACCATCCCTATATGATTTCCCCATTGTTGGTGCTACCATGTTGACAAGTTCCTCGATTCCTTTGCTTCACTGGTGCATTTGGTTTGTTTTCAAATTTTGCAAAAAGGTAGCACATTTATTTTTTTATCTACATGACAACCATGCCTCAATAGGAAAGAGACTATGTAAATTGTTTGTTACCTCTTGATTTACATTTTTAGCGAATTGAAATTTAGAATTTGGCTTAAATTTTTCATTTTTTTTTCAAATTAAAAAAAAAAAACTGCACAATGTGTTCAAGTTGTTCAACTTGCACCAAATAGTGTGGTGCATTTGTAAATTAATAGGACACATAATTCATAATGCATTACTTAAAGTGGAGAGCACTGATAAAACAAAACAAACAAAAAAAAATCTCGCTCTTTTTTCATGCTCTTAATAGTATTAGGAGGCACTTTTAGTAGTGCTTCTAGGTATTATAAGCACATCGTTGATCTCTTTTTAATTATAAACATTCTCATACTTGTCAGTACTTTAGGAAATGTACAAAGGTGCCATTATTGGTGCATCTATATATAGCAAGTGCATTGTCAAATCGGATTTAAATTGTGCATTTTCTTGTACATGATGGTGCACTTGTATATATACAATGACATTGTTAACAATGCTCTTGGACATCACAAGCACACTATTGAAGACAAATTTTCCATTATTGTCAGTTCGCTTGGAAACTTAAGGAGGCCCCATGAACGATGCTCTATTACATCATAAGTGCACTGGTAATCTAAGGAATTAAATAAACAAATTTTGACTTGGCGATGCATTATAAAATGTACAAACATATAATTGTTTATGTGCCTATGCATATATGGTGCACCATAGCTATCACTGTGCCCCTGTACATGATCAGAATCTGGACCAGGGGTCAAAATTTAGCCCAAAAATGAAAGTGTTCAAAATCGCTTCAAAACAAAATGGTGCATAGCCCTCGTCGTCACGAACCCAACGCACTTCAAACGGGGTCAAACAGACATCGGATGAGTGAGATATCACGTTTTGTTCGATTTGCCAAATAGGCAAAAAATATTGCTGACTATACAGTGTGTACAGGTGATGATGTGGCAGGGCCGTACCTCACATGTGGCAGTGATGACATGTTTGATGTTGACGTGGCAGATGCTGAGTTGGCAAGCAGTGATTTGGCAGAGCACATGGGTGAATGGAGATGAGACACGTGACATGTTTTTAGCCAATTGGGTGGTGCCATGTGGCCCAAGCATGGGCTGCCACGTGGCACTGTATTGTGGTTGATTAAAATTGCATGGAGTCCCTGGGAATAGAACCCCGGACCTCCCCATAGGCTCAAAGATTTGGCAAAGGCCGCCCGACCGGTACACCATAGGGTGTTGCTTATTAAACATATGTGTTAAAACATATGTGTTAAACATAGGTATTAAACATATGTATTTAAATTCACATTGTTGTGTAGTTGGGCGCGAGTCCGGGCTGGGGCTTAGCCCTAGCCCTAGGCCCTGTTTTCATGAGCGCTACCATGTGACCACTCCACAAAGTAGCGCGGGAATTCAAAAACGTATTTTCAAACGGTTCCCAAACCCCACACGTTTGGACACTTGTCAAGCCCGCATTCAATCATGCAATGTAGTCCTTATTTCGCGCTGGGATGTGGCCACATGGCCCCCATGCGCCCAACACATCCGCCTTTGGGGGCTTAGTTTCGCTAACGGTGCGACAAATTCATGCATTTTGCAACATGCGTGCGTGTGCTGGGTTTAGGCACGGGAAATGCCCAGAAGCCAGGTTACTCACACAGGAGGTGCGAATTGGCGAACCAGAGACAACAAGCTTGAAGGAGGAAAATGGCAGGAGGCCTAACTTCTTCATTTTTTGGCCAAATGAGGTGTCGAAAAATCTCAGCTAGGGGTTTTTGGATGTTATGAATCTATTGGCATAGTTTTCAAAGTTATTTGGAGACTTCTATTGCAAGTTTTACAACATTGAAGTTTCGAGGAGCTTTAGGGAGCTTAGGGCCACCATTGATGGAGGTCATGCTCATATGAGCCCAAGTCTATTTTCTGTGACTGAATAGTCATTTTTGACTAATTGTTATGCTATGAACACATTGGGAAAGGTTTCAGAGGCATTTGAGGACTTTTATAGGTGTTTTTTTCCACCAGGAAGCTCATGGAAGCTTAAGGCCACATGTAGAAGAGGTCATGCCCGGATGAGCCATGGTCCGTTTTCAGAGTTTTATTAGTCATTTTTGGGTTTTTATGTATTTTGAACCCAATGGTACAATAAATAAATCCATTGGAGTTGAGCAACAACTTGTAAAAGAATCTTTGAAAAACTAATCCCAGAGAGACTAGTCCATTGATGGAGGCTCAAGGAGATGCAACCCAGTTGGGGGTGAACTCCTTTATCATGTTGTTTTTGTTGTGAGTATTGATGGTTATATTTTGCTGCAAGTTATTTTGTTGTTGTAATTATGTAAACAACATATTTAACCTTTTAAAAACCTCACACATAAACACCTAAAAGAGGCCTAAACTTGACACATAATTTCTCTTGCACAACTAAGACATTGAGCAAGGTCCTGAAATTTATTTTAATGGAGTAGAGGGTGCTTGCATAGAAAAACATGTCAGCCCCCTATTTTCAGATCAAGTGGTATCAGAGCATAGTTTTGCTCATGTGATTGCCATTGATAGCTAGAGATTTAGCTGTTGGTATTATTGTGCAAGTTTTGTGTTGAAGTTTGATATCTTGCAAATATGGAGGAAGCTTCAAACAGTAAGAGTTCTTATACATCTTCATTAGCCAAGTTCTTTGACAAAGAGATGTTGGAGGAGTTTCTAACCATGAGAGATGTGGTGCAAGAGTTGTGGGAAGATAGAAAAGAGAGCATTGTCCTTCAAGAGTAGTTGACGGCCATGAAGGAGGAGAAGCACTAGCTTCTTGAAAAGTTGCATGAGATGGAGACTCAACTCCATGAGGCAAAGGAAACCCTTACCAAGTACATGCATGAACATGAGGTATGTAATGCTGTTTTTTCTTCAAATTCCTCTCAAGATGAATGCTTTGGTGTTTTTGAAAATCACACAAGAGGAAGAGGGTCCAAGCTATTGTTAAAAATGGGCTATGAAGGTAGAGGGTTAGGCAAGCATGCACAAGGCATTGTTAAGCCTATTGTTGTTGAAGAGAGGCCCAAGTATAGGGATCTTGGATATGAACAGGAAGATGGAGCATATTCCAAAGTTGATGAGACAAGGGAAATAGTTCCAAGAACAACTTTTGTTGCAAGTTCAATCCCTCAAGCATGCAAAGTCTGTGTTCAAGATGAATGCACATGTGTGAAACAAGAGAATTGTAACAACCATGAGGACAAGAACATATTTGTTGGTCTTCAAAAGAGAGCTAGTAACTCTTCAAATTCACCTCCTCAAGAAGGCGATAAAGGTGAATGTTCAAGAAATTTTGTTGCAAGTTCAATCCCTCAAGCATGCAAAGTATGTGCTCAAGATGAATGCAAATGTGTGAAACAAGAGAGTTGTGACAGCCATGAGGACAAGAAAATTTTTGTTGGTCTTCAAAAGGGAGCTAGTAACTCTTCAAATTCACCTCCTCAAGAAGGCGATAAAGGTGAATGTTCAAGGTATATTTCTGCCTATAATTCGGTTGCTTTTGATTATGTTAAGCATGGTAAATTTGCATGTAAAAATGGAAGAAAAAATCCATGTACATATTGTGGTTTAGATAACCATCATGTTTCAAAATGTTGGAAAAGATTGACCACATTCAGGAAAATTTCCAAGGAAAGACAACTTGAAAAGAGGATGCAAAATATTTGCACTCACTGCCAAAAGAGGGGTCATCTCATTGACCAATGTTGGACATTGCATCCAACCACTCATCCACATCACGAGAAGCAGATGGATAAAGAGACTAGCAAGAATGGAAGAGGAGATTCCATCATTGATGTGAGTCAAGATGATTCACAAGAAGACGATTTTCAGCAGAAAAAGTCACCATTGAATTGGCTTGGTAAGAAATGGTTAGATTTCTTAAACAAGTAAGGCTTGCATTTCTTTGTTTGTAGATGCACATTTCAGCCTTATGCATGCATTTCTGTTGAAAGTGTGACAAGTTGCAACGATTTATCACAACTTGTATGATGCAAGTTTGCATGTGAATGCAATTCATTTGAAGGCATTCTTGCTATTGCACAACTTCGCCAGGAGAATGTAAAAGATGGGTATGATACTCACTTATTGCAGCCATTTAGCTTTTCATTTCAGCTCTTATGTACCCACATGTTTTTGGGTTTATGTACTTATGTTTGTACTTGAAGGAGAGTTGAAGAGCTTGCACACGCACGTGATTTTGTATGTGTAAACAATGAACTTGATGATAGTTCCACTATGAGTGGCTCATGATTGTAACATGGTTGTGTATCATGAATATCAACTTTTAGGAATGTCGATATGTTTCAAATGAGTCTCGACTTGTGTCGATGTTGTCTTGACGACTGTGTTGTGTCGATCATGTTTTTCGACTTATGTTTAGTCGATGGTGTTTGTTGGCTTGTAAGTCAATATTGAGTACACCAAGATGCAGGAAAACACCATGTACTTTGATGAAGTACAAGATGCGACCGTTATTGCTTGAAGAGAAAAAGAGTTGGTTGGCATCCTTTTCAGTCTTGTATAAAATTTGTTTTCAAGATTGATGGTTTTCTTGGTTTGTGACAAGATGTTGCAGGAAAGTTTTTTGCAGCCATTGTAGAGCGGATTGTGTTGATGCCAAAGAGTTCACAAGAGGGACTTGATTCTCAGTGGGAAGGCTGTCAGTCTTCCAAGCACAAAGAGAATAGTGGGTCAGCAGCAGCCAGAGAACAATGGTTGAGTGACATAGCCAGTTGCAATGCAAGGCATGTCAAGGTACCCAGGTGATTGCCAAAAAAAAAAAAGACTTTTCAAGTAGAATCATTTGATAGAACTTGGAAACAGAAGAGTATTAAAGCTCAGGCAAATAATCATCAACTTTTGTAGGTCCAAAAGCCTTTCAGTGGGAAGGTGTGATCAAAATCTGGACCAGGGGTCAAAATTTAGCCCAAAAATGAAAGTGTTCAGAATCGCTTCAAAATGAACCGGTGAGTAGCCCTCGTCATCACGAACCCAATGCACTTCGAACGAGGTCAAACGAACATCAGATGAGTGAGATATCATGTTCTGTTCGATTTTCCAAACATGGAAAAAAATTGTTGATTGTACAGTCCATACAGGTGATGACGTGGTAGGGTCGTACCTCACACGTGGCAGTGCTGACGTGGCAGATGCTGAGTTGGCAAGCAGTTATTTGGCAGGGCACGTGGGCGAATGGAGGTGAGGCACGTGGCATATTTTTAACCAATTGTGTGGTGCCACGTGGCCTAGGCATGGGCTACCACGTGGAACCATATTGTGGTTGATTAAAATTGCACGGAGTCCGTGGGGATCGAACCCCGAACCTCTCCATAGGCTCAAATCTTTGGCAAAGGTCGCCCAACCAGCGTGCCATAGGGTGTTTCTTGTTAAACAGATGTGATAAAACATATTTAAATTCGCATTGTTGTGTAGTTGGGCGCGCGTCCGGGCTGGGGATTAGCCCCAGCCCCCGTTTTCATGATCGCTACCATGTGACCATTCCACAAAGTAGAACGGGAATTCAAAAATTTGTTTTCAAATAGTTCCCAAACCCCATGCGTCTGGACACTTGTTAAACCCACATTCAATCATGCAATGTAGCCCTTATTTCGCGCTGGACGTGGACACATGGCCCCCATGCACCCAACACCTCCACCTTTGGGGGCTTAGTTTCGCAAACGGTGCGACAAATTCACACATTTTGCGACATGTGAGCGTGTGTTGGGTTTAGGCACAGGAAACGCCCAGAAGCCAGGTTACTCAAATAGGAGGTGCGAATTGGTGAACCAGAGACAACAAGCTTGAAGGAGGAAAATGGCAGGAGGCCTAACTTATTCATTTTTTGGTCAAATGAGGTGTCGAAAAAGCCCAGCTAGGGGTTTTTGGATGTTATGAATCCATTGGCATAGTTTTCAAAGGAATTTGGAGACTTCTATTGCATGTTTTACACCATTGAAGTTTCAGGGAACTCTAGGGAGCTTAGGGCCACCATTAATGGAGGTCATGCTCAGATGAGCCCAAGTCTATTTTATGTCACTGAATAGTCATTTTTGACTAATTGTTATGCTCTGAACACATTGGAACAGGTTTCAGAGGAATTTGAGGACTTTTACAGGTTTTTGTTCCACTAGGAAGCTCAGGGAAGCTCAAGGCCACATGTAGAAGAGGTCATGCCCGGATGAGCCATGGTCCATTTTCAGAGTTCTATTAGTCATTTTTGGGGTTTTTATGTATTCTGAACCCAATGGTACAGTTAGTAAATCCATTGGAGTTGAGAAGCATCTTGTAAAAGAATCTTTGACAAACTAATCCCAGAGAACCTAGTCCATTGATGGAGGCTCAATGAGATGTAGCCCAGTTGGGGGTGAAATCCTTTATCATGTTGTTTTTGTTGTGAGTATTGCTGGTTATATTTTGCTGCAAGTTATTTTTCTGTTGTAATTATGTAAACAACATATTTAACCTTTTAAAAACCTCACACATAAACACCTAAAAGAGGCCTAAACTTGACACATAATTTCTCTTGCACAACTAAGACATTGAGCAAGGTCATAAAGTTTATTTTAATGGAGTAGAGGGTGCTCGCATAGAAAAACAAGTCAACCCCCTATTTTCAGATCAGTACATGTGGCACACCAATTTTTGACAATAGTTATTTTTTTTAAGAAAATTTACTAGTGCATTAATATTTAATAAGGAGCACCAATAACAATGTGTTGATGACAAAGACGCATTGTTTGTGGTGCAAATATGTTAATAAGGTGCATAGGTGAGTTTTCCAAAAAAAAAAGTCATTTTTTTATGAATATTAAAAATGGTAATTTATTATAAATTGTTTATGGTGTGTGTGTGTGTGTGTGTGTGTGTAATGAAATATCTATGTAAATTAGAGATAACGACGATGATAAAAACAATAGTAGGTCAACATGTACAAATTCATAAATGGGTGAGAAGCCAGAGAGAGGGAGAGTGATATGTACCTTTGTCCTATTATAACACAATCTCATGTCTTTTAAAGGATGTTGGGCTCCTCAAGTTTTATGAGGAGGTTACATCCCTCAAGGGGAACTCATGCTTGTTAATGCAGTTGATCCATCATTGGGATCATGCTAGGAGGGAATTTAGGGTTAGTCCCAATCTATGGTACCAACCCATAGAGGAGGATATTTGTTTTACTACTGGCTTGTCTAGGATAGGGCATGATTTTCCCTAGTTCCCTGATTTGTCACTTGACATTACGAGAGAGATCTAGTTGGCATATTTCCAAAGATATGGCAATGCATCCATCAACGATCCTAGTGCCTTCTAAGTTGTTGGTGGCCAGTTGCATTTGCATGCATTCAATGCAGAGGATATTAGGTTCCTATCACTCTTGGTCACAACACTAACACACTATAAATCTGTTGGGCAATGCATTAGTTTTCCTCTGATGCACTATGTAGTTAGTTCAATTCAGAGGCCCAAACTGATTAGGTGGTCTGCCATTTTTTGGTGACAATTTTGTTTTACTCTAGATCATTTTCATGTTGTGTTTGATGGGAGGATTTTCTTCCCCTTTACTTCAAAGTTATTTACTTTATTTTTTGAGAGGTTTCTAGTCGACCACCTCTCTCTTAGGTTGATGACTGATGTATGTATTCACATGTGGGGACAAATTTTACCTAGGAGGGTCTAGCTAGAGTGGTCATGTAGGTAGGTCAATTCATATGTATTGGATTCATTGGCTAGTGAGAACTATCACATCCTTGATCTTGTGCAATACCATATGTAGGGATGGATTGGTGAGGATGCTAGAAAATCCTATTTACTCTAGCTAAACCACTAAATACGAGAGGTAATATTATTGTTATATTTTGATTAATCTAGTTGCGTACTTTTTTGCCATATTTAATGCACATGTAATTGCTTGTAATATTTGTTTAAATTGTCAAATTATTGCTGTCTACTATTTTGTACATGTTAGGATGTATGTCGGGGAGGTGCCTCCCCAGTATGATGAGGATATGGTTGGGGAAGATGATTTGTCTCATGCACAGAGACATGACATGCCATGTAGGCTAGATCACATATTCCCTTAGTAGGTGGCAGATCAAGTATGCACACTAATGGCTCACCACATAGTTGGCCATGCATGAGCTTAGGAGATCATGTAGGAATCCGATATTGCAATGATATCGGCGGGCCTTTCTCATGATATGACACTATTGATACATCATGTTGTTGGTTCCCTCAACCTACTTGAGAGGTTAAGGGATGCTCAACTTTCTTCTTTGGATTTGTCTACCAAGGACAATATTCATCCACCTCCACCATCTCCTCCAGTAGCATATTGATCACCATCTCCTCCATGAGTAGACCACCCACCATCTCCTCCATGACTAGACCAACCACCATGTCTTCCTCTTGCACTAGACCAACCACCATCTCCTCCTCCAATACTTGATTGACTACATCTCCTGCTCTAGAGGTATGTCGATCACCATCTCCTCCTCTAGAGGTAGATTGATCACCATATCCTCCTCTAGCACCAAATAGAACATCATCTCCTCCTTTAGCACCATATTGAACACTATCTCCTCTAGTAAACCAACCACCATCTCCTCCTTTAGCACCATATTGAACACTATCTCCTCTGGTAAACCAACCACCATCTCCTCCTCTAGCAACATACCGACCACCATCTCTTGCTCATATGCTACTTTCTACATTATTATCTAATGGAGGTATTAATGCCTTTAGCTCTAATGGTGGAGGTATTGATGCCTTCGGATCCAGTGGCAGAGATACTTATGACTTTGGATTTGGTGGTGGACCTAGCTTATAATAGTTGTTGACATGTATAAATTTGATTCCTGTGTTGTATACACATATTTTTAACATTTATGTTTGACATGAAATGCATATTTGACATATATATTGTTTTTGATATTATTATTCATTTTTTCCCCAAGGAAACTCTCGTGGAAAACCCTCTGAGTAATTCCACATGATCCATGGATGGCAAACGAGGTAAACCATCGGCCCTGATTATAGGGCCTAACCCCAAGGGGATCAAGAGAGTCAAACCCATGACCAACAACAAGAATGAAAGATATCATGTTTGGCTCTAGACTAATCGAGCTAACCCTCGGGGCTTTAATCGTTCATATATATATTCTGCCTCATGTATATGTTGATGTTGTCTTCTTTATAAAATGTATTGTGTATATGTTAATGATTTCTCTAGTTTTAAATTAAATTTGAGATTCCATATGATGTTTAACCTAGTTATAATAATTTATGTCAATAACTCTAGTGAAACTGGGTGTTTGACAATTCCCAAAACACCACGGGATGAAAGAATTTGTCATCTTTGTGACACTAAGAGGATAGAAGATGAAAAACACTTCCTCTTAGATTTGCTTGCCTATACCCATAGTAGATCCCAATTTAAAAATATTTGCCACAATACAAACCTTCCTAACCTCCTAAGTCATCAAAACTATGGTGATGTTGGAGCGCTTCTCTCAATGCTCTTTGAGCATAGAAATACAATTTTAAAGAAATATAAGTAATCTCTTACCTTCTTAAGGTATGATAGACCAATTGGTCTCATTGGATGTTAATCATCATCATCATCATTGTCGTCGTCGTCGTCATCATTATGTTTAACTATTTTTCAAGGCGAAGTCTCTGTTGTGCAAGATGATACAATATGTTGGTTAAACATGTTTACAAACTTGATTAAATGATTAATCTTTGATGACAATAGTTGTTAATATTAATCTTTCAAATGGCGATAACAACTTGCATATATATAGAATCACAAAAATAATTGTAAATCACATTTGAATAATTTTAGAAATCAATTTGTTTGATTAAATCTTCTATTAAATCATGAAAATAGATCTAAATTACTATATTAAATATAACAATAATTTAAAAAAACCTTCAACTAAAGTGACATTGACAATAATAGTTTTAATATTAATCTTATAAAAAAATACCTCTTCTCTTGATTCCTATGTCAATGGAGTATACAAGGGCCCTAAGGTTTCCTTCAAAATGTTCTCCCTTGCCACTTGGTGTCTGGAAAATACTAGGGCTTGTAATTGGAGAGAATATCTTCCCTTCATCAATCCCTAATATATACCCTCGAATTGAAGCCCTATTTGTATTCCATTAGTCAATGAGTTCTTCTCCAGAACTAACAATTGAATTTAGGAGTTCCTCCTCTACCTCCTCTGTTGCTCCTTTTTAAAAATCTCCTTAAGTACTTAAATTATCTATAAACAAAGGAATTATAACCCACTCACTTCACCAGTATGGATCCTCCAGGGAAATGAAACTTATGCTATATTATCCCTGCTTAGGACTCAATACAAAGCTCTTGTCTTCAGTGTAATGATCACATGAAACAACCAATTAGTACTCTAGATTCTCGTCATTTGAATAAAATATAAAAATAATTTTATTTTCATTGATGGAAAAAGAAATATATATTACCAAAAGTGATATATACCATGTGTAATTAAAAATGTGAAAAGACCCCAAGTAGTTTTGAGATATTTAGGTCTCTAGTCATCCTAAGGTCATGATATTAAATCATCAATTGGTTTGAAATACCCTTTGGTGGTTGAGAAGTAATGTTCTATAATGTCCATTATGCTTTTAATATACCCCGAATTGGTTAATAGTTTTCATTCCATGAAGTCCAACCTCCTCTCCGTGTTAATTTCTTCCAAACCTTTATTTTTTCCATAATTTCTAAAATAACCTTTAAACTTTTATTATTTTATTTTCTATTTTTTTATACTACTTAGATTTTTAAAGATTGTTGGAGCAATAAAGGTTAAAGACTTTCCCCTTATCATAACATCAATTAATAAATCTCACATATCCATGTATGTACTTTGGTAAAATGGAATGAATAAAAAGTAATGGTAATAGATTCACTACAATTTTCTATCGAACATGTTAAATGTGAAGTAAAACATTAAAATAAAGCGTGACACACTTGAACATCCAATGATTATAAAACACACATTTATCTATACCATTAGTTATACTAAGGTGATAACCCATAGTTCCCTAAGTTTACTATAGAATTGTCTACCACTATAGTCAAATCAATTTTAAATAAGCTTTCCTATTGATTTTCTCATTGAGTAAAAGGGGCATGTTAGGGATGTAATAATTGGATGCTTGTATGTTACAAAAACCCAGGAGCTACATAATTGAAATAATATATGTATTGAATAATAATAAAATATGATGATTACAATTGAGAAATGAGGGCATGCTTATATACCCACGCAGGGGTGCCCATAACCAATAGCCATGTCTTTTCATTATTAACAATTATTTATTAATTATCATTTAATTGTTATATTTATTAATATCTTATTTATGTGTATTTTTATGTTCATAACATTGCCTTCCCCTTAAAAATGCTTTGTCCTCAAAGCACTGGTAACAGTGGGTGTAATCGGAGAAAATTTTATGATTCCCATGCTACATCTTCTTCTAGAAGGTTTTTCCATTTAATAAGATATTCCTTGATTACACAAGATCACAACTTTTTTTCTCTAGTGGCAATAATGGCTTCTGGTTCTAAAATGATTCTTCCTTCTTCATCCAACATAGGGAGCAATGTTTGCACCTTTTGGTCTTGCCCTACAACCTTTTTTAGATACGATACGTGAAAAACATTGTGGATACAACTTTTATCTGGTAATTCCAACCCATAAGCTACATGACTGATTTTTTTGTTAATTTGATATGGTCCATAAAACTTCAGAGCCAATTTATTTTTTCCTTGGTGTTTAAGAGGTAACTGTTTGTAGGGTTAAAGTCTTACAAATACCCATTCTCCAACTTCGAATTCTCTTTCTGTTCAGTGTTGGTCAACTTGTTGCTTCATTCTGTTTCTTGTTGTTGCTAAGTTTTCCTTGAGTATTTGAACAACTTTTTGAATTTCGTCTAAATGATCTTTTACTAATGCAACTTTTGTTTGATTTGTGGCTAACTCTTTCTAAGATGGTGGTTGATATCCATAAAGATCTTGAAATGGTGTCATTTTAGCCAATGTGTGATATGTGGAGTTATACCACCATTCAACGAGGCACAACCATTGAAGCCATTTATTTTGCGTATCACTAACGAAGCAACGAAGGTAGGTTTCTAAGAATTTGTTGACAATATCTATTTGGCCATCTGTTTGAGGATGGTAAGATGAACTCATATTAATAGATGTCCCGATTTGTTTGAAAAACTCCCTCCAAAATTTCCCTTTAAACTTGGCATATCTATCACTGACGATGACCTTGGGGAAACCATGTAATTTATAAATATTTGTACACAAGACTTCAACTATTTGTTTTGCGGAGTCTATTTTTCTTACTCCCATAAAATGTGCATACTTGGTTAGTCTGTCTATTATCACTAAGATTTTATCTTTTCCTTTTGATATGGGTAATCCTTCAATGAAATCCATTGAAATTTCTTCCCATTTTTGGTTAGGAATATGTAACGGATGGAGTACCCCGGGTGTTAATATATTTTCACTCTTGTTTCTTTGGAAAAGGTCACATTCTGCTACATATTTTTGAATATATGCACTCATCCCTTTCCAAAAGAATGATTGATGAGCATTATAATATGTTTTGAAAAATCCGACATGACCTGCGACCAGATAATCATGGGCTTCTTGAATTCCTCAAAGCACTGGTAACGATGGGTGTAACTGGAGAAAATGTTATGATTCCCATGCTGCATCTTCTTCTAGAAGGTTTTTCCATTTAATAAGATATTCCTTGATTACACAAGATCACAACTTTTTTTCTCTAGTGGCAATAATGGCTTCTGGTTCTAAAATGATTCTTCCTTCTTCATCCAACATAGGGAGCAGTGTTTGCACCTTTTGGTGTTGCCCTACAATCTTTTTTAGAACCGATACATGAAAAACGTTGTGGATATGACTTTTATCTGGTAATTCCAACCCATAAGCTATGTGACTGATTTTTTTGTTAATTTGATATGGTCCATAAAACTTCAGAGCTAATTGATTTTTTCCTTGGTGTTTAAGAGGTAACTGTTTGTAGGGTTGAAGTCTTACAAATACTCGTTCTCCAACTTTGAATTATCTTTCTGTTCAGTGTTGGTCAACTTGTTGCTTCATTATGTTTCTTGCTGCTGCTAAGTTTTCCTTGAGTATTTGAACAAATTTTTTACTTTCGTCTAAATGCTCTTTTACTGATGCAACTTTTGTTTGATTTGTAGCTAACTCTTTCTAAGATGGTGGTTGATATCCATAAAGAGATTGAAATGGTGTCATTTTAGCCGATGTGTGATATGTGGAGTTATACCACCATTCAACGAGGTGCAACCATTGACGCCATTTATTTTGCTTACCACTGACAAAGCAACGAAGGTAGGTTTCTAAGCATTTGTTGACAATTTCTGTTTGGCCATCTGTTTGAGGATGGTAAGCTGAACTCATATTAATAGATTTCCCGATTTGTTTGAAAAACTCCCTCCAAAAGTTCCCTTTAAACTTGGCATCTCTAACACTGACGATGACCTTGGGGAACCCATGTAATTTATAAATATTTTTACACAAGACTTCAACTATTTGTTTTGCGGAGTCTGCTTTTCTTACTCCCATAAAATGTGCATACTTGGTTAGTCTGTCTACTATCGCTAAGATTTTATCTTTTCCTTCTGATATGGGTAATCCTTCAATGAAATCCATTGGAATTTCTTCCCATTTTTGGTTAGGAATATGTAACAGATGGAGTACCCCGGGTGTTAATATATTTTCACTCTTGTTTCTTTGGAAAAGGTCACATTTTGCTACATATTTTTGAATATCTGCACTCATCCCTTTCCAAAAGAATGATTGACGAGCATTATAATATGTTTTGAAAAATTCGACATGACCCACGGTCGGATAATCATGGGCTTCTTGAAGTCCTCAAATCACTGGTAACGATGGGTGTAACTAGAGAAAATGTTATGATTCCCATGCTGCATCTTCTTCTGGAAGGTTTTTCCATTTAATAAGATATTCCTTAATTACACAAGATCACAACTTTTTTTCTCTAGTGGCAATAATGGCTTCTGGTTCTAAAATGTTTCTTCCTTCTTCATCCAACATAGGGAGAAGTGTTTCCCTACAACCTTTTTTAGACCCGATACGTGAAAAAAGTTGTGGATACGGCTTTTATCTGGTAAGTCCAACCCATAAGCTACGTGTCTGATTTTTTTGTTAATTTGATATGGTCCATAAAACTTCAGAGCCAATTGATTTTTTCCTTGGTGTTTAAGAGGTAATTGATTTTAGGGTTGAAGTCTTACAAATACTCGTTCTCCAACTTCGAATTATCTTTCTGTTCGGTGTTGTTTAACTTGTTGCTTCATTCTATTTCTTGTTGTTGCTAAATTTTCCTTGAGTATTTGAACAACTTTTTGACTTTCGTCTAAATGATATTTTACTGATGCAAATTTTGTTTGATTTGTGGATAACTCTTTCTAAGATGGTGGTTGATATCCATAAAGATATTGAAATGGTGTCATTTTAGCCGATGTACGATATGTGGAGTTATACCACCATTCAGCGAGAGGCAACCATTGAAGCCATTTATTTTGCTTATCACTAACGAATCAACGAAGGTAGGTTTCTAAGCATTTGTTGACAATTTCTTTTTGGCCATCTGTTTGAGGATGGTAAGCTGAACTCATATTAATAGATGTCCCGTTTTGTTCAAAAAAATCCCTCCAAAAGTTCCCTTTAAACTTGACATCTCTATCACTAACAATGACCTTGGGGAAACCATGTAATTTATAAATATTTTTACATAAGACTTCAACTATTTGTTTTGCGGAGTCTGTTTTTATTAATCCCATAAAATGTCCATACTTGGTTAGTCTGTCTATTATCACTAAGATTTTATCTTTTCCTTATGATATGGGTAATCCTTCAATGAAATCCATTGAAATTTCTTCCCATTTTTGGTTAGGAATATGTAACGGATGGAGTACCCCAGGTGTTAATATATTTTCACTCTTGTTTCTTTGGCAAAGGTCACATTCTGCTACATATTTTTGAATATCTGCACTCATCCCTTTCCAAAAGAATGATTGACGAGCATTATAATATGTTTTGAAAAATTCGACATGACCTGCGGCCGGATAATCGTGGGCTTCTTGAAGTACCTTGGTTTTAAATTTTTAATTGGTATTCAAATAAATTCTTCCCTTATACCATAAGATGTCATTCTTCCATTCAAACTTGGGGTATTGGGTTAAATCATTGATTATGGAACATGTCTTTGTGTTTTTGGCATATTCAATTCAGATTTCATTCAACCATTCCATAATTTCTATTGATACTACAAAAACTTGTTCTTCTTCATCTTTCCGTGAGAGGGCATCAACCACTATGTTATCTTTCCCTCTCTTATGTAATATCTCCATATCAAATGTGGCAATTTTCTCTATCCATTTATGTTGTTCGGTAGTCAATGTTTTTTGTTGTAACAAATATTGTAGGCTATTATGATCTGTACGTATCAAGAACTTGCTTCCCAAGAGATATTGTCGCCATTTTGTTAATGTATGCATGATTGCAAGCATTTCTTTATTGTATGTGGACTGTAAGCATTCTTTTTTGTTTAGTTTCCTGCTTTCAAATGTTATTGGGTGTCCATCTTGCATCAAGATTGCTCCGATCCCAAAACCCAAGGCATCACATTCAATTATGAAAGGTTTTGAAAAGTCAAGTGTAACTAACACGGGGGTTGTGGACATAATTTTCTTTAAATTTTCAAAACATTTTTCAGATTCTTCATTCCATTGAAAGGAGTTTTTCTTTAGGAGATTTGTTAGGGGGGAAGTTAGATGAGCATAGTTTTTGACGAATCTTCGATAGTATCATGCCAAGCCTAAAAATACTCTTAACTTAGATATACTCTTTGGCCTGGGCCATTATGTAATTGCTTTGATTTTATTTGGATCTACCTTGACTCCATTTTTGGATATAATGTGACCGATATACTCTATTTCCTCCTTGCCAAATGTACATTTTGAAATTTTTGTATATAATTGATTTTTTTCTAGAATAGATAACACCTGTCCCAAATGATTGATGTGTTCCCTCCATGTTTTGCTATACACCAGAATGTCGTCAAAGAAGACTAAGACATATTTTCTTAGGTGTGGATGAAATAGTTCATTCATAGCTGCTTGGAAGGTAGCAGGGGCATTAGTTAGCCCAAAGGGCATCACCTTGAATTTGTAGTGTCATTCGTGAGTCTGGAAAGTGATATTGGGTACATCTTCTAATCTTACCCTATTCTGGTAATATCCTGATCTCAAATCAAGTTTTGAAAACAATCTGGCTCCATGAAGTTCATCCAACATTTCGTCGATGAAAGGAATGGGGAATTTATTCTTGATTGTTATCTTGTTAAGCCCACAATAATCTATGCATAATCTGAAGGAACCATCTTTCTTTCGTACTAATACATTTGGGGCTACATATGGGCTTCTACTTTTTGTGATAACACCACTTTTTAACAAGTCTTGGACTAATCTTTCTATTTTTGTTTTATGATGATGGGGGTATCTGTATGGTCTAACCTTGATTAGAATTGATGCTGGTTTAACTTCAATTATATGTTCAATTCTTCTTTGTGGTGGTAATTCCATGGGGAGGTCTTGAAAAACCTTCTTGTGTTTTTGAATTAGATCTTGGATTTCTGAATTTTTAGAGTTGTTTTCTGGTTCTTGTATTTCCATTTGGTGGCATTGGATAAAATAGGCAGTTGCTCCTTTCCTGATCAGCTTCTCCATCTGTTGGCATGATACAACTTGTGTTTGGGGAGGTTGAAACCCATATAATTTATACGTTTTCCCTTGCCATTTGAATTTGATGAAATGCTCTTGATGATTGACTGAGTATGTGCCTAAAGTTTGCAACCATTGGACTCCTAAAATCACATCTACTCCTCTCAGGGGTACGGTGTAAAATTCGGATTCCAAATTGAAATCTTGAATTTGAAGTTTCAACTTAAGGCATTTTCCTACATTTTTGATTTTCTTACCATCTGCAACCATCACCTTCATGTCTAGGATAGGATATACAAATAATTTGAGGTTCCTTGCAACATTGATGTCGAGAAAGTTGTGGGTACTTCTTGTGTCAATTAATACTGTGACATTATCTTTTTTTATGTGTCCTTTTAATTTGAGTGTTTGTGGTTGGCTAATGCTTGTGATGGTTGCCAATGATATTCTTGGTGTGTCGTTACCCATAAGATTTGACACGTCATTTTGGTTGTTTTCCATTTCTTTAGTTACTGATTCTTATGAATCTAATTCATCGTTGTTTTATGCTTGAAAAGTATATAATTTTTTTGAATTGTCTTCTATGTGACACCTATGTCTTGGGTCCCATTTTTCTCCACAACGTTTACATTTTCCTTCTCTTATTCTTTGGTTATCCAAACTTCTTCTATTATATTCTCGTAAGTTGGGTGGTATATATTTGTCAGTTTCCGTGTTTGTGTTCTGGGTTATGTTTCTTCTTGAATAAAACTTGTCGAATCTTAATTGGCCTTCTAGATTTTCCTCTGTTGCTTTTGCCTTGCGTCTTGCTATTTCAATAGTTGTGACCTCATGCAATTTTAACTCGTCTTGGATATGTGGCTTGAGACCACCTATGTAATACTAGAGTAATTAATTATCAGATAATCCAAATACTTGGGTGGCAGGGGCTTCCCATTGGTGTGTAAATTCATCCATGCTGCCTTTTTGTTGTAACCTGGTGAGTTTTGAGAAACTTTCTTGCTCCGAAATGCCCTGGAATCTTTAAAAAAAATAGTTTTTGAAGGAGTTCTAAGTGTATGACTAGATTGTATGCAGTGCCTTCGAGGTACATGGATGCATATTTAACCTTTTCTTCATCAGTTGTAATATTATATATATGGAAATATTCTTCAGTTTTGTTAAACCAAGCCACACATTGTTATCGCCTCCATTGTATTTTGATAGTTCAATTTTGGCTTTGGGAGGATAAATCATTAAAGGTTGATATTGTGATATAGGTTGGGAATTTGAATTGTAGGGGGGCGGTGGCGGCAGTGGTGGTGATGTGTTAGATGTGCTTGAGTCACTTGGATATGATTGGGTGGCTTATTGGTGCCCTTGGTGATCCAAGTGGATATTGGTGGCCACCCACCTATTCCAACTGGCTCCTCGTGTCCTTTTTTTATTCTTCGTGTCTTTCTGTACTGCTTTATAACTGTGAGTTCTACACTTTTGGGGTTGTCTGAAGCCTCACACATTCTCCAGGTGGATACAGGTGGCCTCTCGCCTAATTCAACTTCTGTATTTTGTATGTTTTCATGTCAACACATCTTGTTGTACTTACAGGGTTGTTTTGGGGCCCTAAACATTGTTTTATTAATTCACCACAATCAAACTGTAAATGGAGTCAGAGTCTGATGGAAGAATGTGTAGTTCTCTGAAAGACCTTTCCAACGTGCTATCAAGCGCCTAAAAAGGTCGTATGCAAAAGTTACGACCCTAGGAAGTTGAGTTACCAAATTACACCAACTTATCCATAGGGCCCACATGAATTTTGGCGTTTCACCTTCTAGGGTTAGGTTTTTGGATGTCTAGGATTTTGGCATTCATGAGTAATATGAAAAGGGCATATGGAGCCTCATTGTAATCCATTCTTCTCATATGGATGTGCGTAGCAGCCACATCTCTTCTCAGAGATAGCTACCACCATTCGAGCAAGTTTCAGTTCTGCAGTTTTACAGTTTCAGCCTATTTCATTATTTAATAAAAGATATTGTTCACTGGATATTTGTGTTATTCTCCCTTATCTGTGTTTATTTTTTTCAGTATGTTAATCAGCTCGTTTTTCTCCTAAATCCAGATCAGTGGTATCAGAGAGGTCTTCTCTTCATTTATTTTTCTTCGTGCATGTCCCCGACAAGGTTTGGGTACAAGAAGTTGGGACTTGAACCAATCGAGCCATTACCAAATCGGCCACGCCAAGCCCGAAAATAACCCACGGGAGATGAAAATAAATATGATGGAGTAAGATATCCTATTAAAATGTTTCTCGAGGAAGCCCTCGCATGACAAAGGAACAAAATGATGGACAACTTCGCGCAGATCCTTCGATGGTTTCCCACGGGAGAAGCATCTTCATCAGGCGACCATGCAAACCCCTTCAAGGTACATGTAAATTTTGATATTCCATTATTTGAAGGACTGATAGATGCAGATGTTGTAGATAAATGGTTGAATCTGCTCGAAGGATATTTTTTGGTCCACAATTTTTCCAATCAGGAAAAGATCACTTTTGCACTCCTCAAGGTCGTTCCCCATGTTAAAGACTGGTGGGATACTTACTCCGAGCAAAGGGTCGTGGAAGAATCTGCAATTTTTGTGGTGGCCCCTACATGGGATTTCTTATGGGACACCATTAAAGAACAATACTACCCTATTGGAAGCTACGAGGACCAGTAAACCAGATGGACCACCCTACATCGAGAAAGGGACCAGACAGTACCATACTTCACCAATATTTTCCATACCCTACACACAAAATTGGGTATCAAATATTCTGAGCATCATATGGTGCTCAAATACCGTGACTATTTTCATAGATACATTCAAACAAAAATGGAGTTCCTGGACATCGCCTCATTGGGCACAACTTATAGATACAATGTAAGGATCGAGCAGAAATTGAAACAGAAACGACGAGATTTTGGATCTGCAAAACCATCATAGCCGAAGTAGGGAAAAGGCAACCCCAACCCACACAACAGGGGACCAAGTCGATATGGCTTCCCTCAGGACAATCTGTCCAAGCCGCAACACAAGAAGGGAAACGAGAAGATGAAGAAGGACATGGGAAAATGGTGTGAGTACCATAAATGTCCTTGGCACAACACCAACGAATGTCGCTCCAAGTAGTCCCTCGTGGCCGAGATGAAGGCTTTCAAGTCAGAGGTCGATTCTGATTCTAAATCAAATCAAGAAAGAGGGAAGCGGATTATCGATTCTAAACCCAATGCCATGGTCGCTACCACCAAAGTCCGGCCAAGCGATCCAGAAGAACCAGAGGAAGGGGAATGCCTCTTTCACTCATAGATGTGGGTCAAGGGGGCTCCGATTCATTTCATTGTCGACAACAGTAGTTAGAAGAACCTGATTTCAGCAAAGGTCATCAAGCGACTGAACCTACCAACGACACCGCACCCACATCCCTACACCATCGGTTGGCTTCATCAAGGAAGAGATCTCTGTGTCTTCCAACAATTTTGTTTTCCCTATGACATCAAGCCTTTCAAAGATGAGGTACTATGTGATATTTCTCCCCTTGAAGTTTGTTATGTTCTTTTAGGGCAACCATATTTGTGGAAGCATCATGTTGTGTATGAGTCTAGACCCTGCAGTTTTATTATTACTTTGCATAGACAATTGTACAGGATCCCAGAGGTGGCACCACCTACTGCTATTTCTTTAATCTCTACTAAGCAATGCAGTAAGGTCATTTCACAAATTGAGAAGTTCATCTTCTTTGTGATCCGTGCTCATAGTAAGTAGAAGGTCACCGCCACATCTGTGGCCTCTACACAACACCTCTCTTTGCAGCAGAAGCAAGTGGACAAGATCGTGAAAGAATACAAAGACATCTTCATCTCACCTATAGGGGTACCGACACACTACCAAGTCAAGAATCCAATTGATCTGACCCCCGATGCACCTCTACCTAATGGACTAGTCTATCGATGCTCGCTGACGAAGAATGACAAAATCAAGCATCAGATCCAAGAGCTTCTTCAAAAGGGGCACATCATACCCAACTCCTCCCCTTGTAGAATCTCGATTGTACTGTTGCAGAAGAAGGACGAGACTTGGTGACTCTACATTGATTACATAGCCTTAAACAAAATCACAGTCAGGAACTGCTACCCCATTCCCAGGATTGATGACCTTCTTGACCAACTCAAGGGGACAAAGTTCTTCAGCGAGATTGACCTGAAGTCTGGCTACCACCAGGTTCCCATCGAACCAACTGATGTCTGGAAGACAACCTTCAAGTCTAAAGAAGGTCTCTATGAATGGCTAGTCATGCCCTTTGGCTTAACAAATGCACAACCACTTTCATGAGGTTGATGGACGATGTATTGAGACCCTTCACCAACTCCTTTGTGGTAGTATATTTGGATGACATCCTCATCTTCAACAGAACATGGGAGGAGCACATGCGACATATTCAACAAGTTTTGAGAACTCTTCGACAGCACAAGCTTTATGCCAACTTAGAAAAATTCTCTTTTGGCATGAACAAGGTCCAATACCTGGGCTACATTGTTGATGAGGATGGGGTACATGTTGATCTAGCTAAGATCCAAGTCATCCGTGACTGGCCAGCCCCGACCACACTGACCGAGCTTCAGAGCTTCTTTGGACTCGCCAATTTTTACTTACAGTTCATGTTGGGATTCTCCCATATTGCATGGGCCCTCAGCTAGGTGACCAAGGGTGGTGGTAGGGCCAATTTCGTGTGGGGGAAGGAGAAACAACATGCATTCGAAGATATGAAACATCATTTGTGCTCAACTCCAGTACTCTCCTTGTTCGATATGCAACAACCATTCGAGATTGATACTGATGCATCTGACTATGATGTGGGTGCAGTTCTCACTCAACACAGACATTCGATGGCATACCATAGTGAGACACTCTCCGATACTATCCGAAAATACCCCACCTATGACAAGGAAATGTATTCCATTGTACAAGCCTGTTGTTAATGGAAACATTACCTTCTGGGGAAAGAGATGACCATACCCATTGATCACAAGCCTCTGTAGTTCATACAAACACAGGGGAAATTACAGAACGAATGCCATCAGAAGTGGTACACCTACCTGCAACAATTCCTTCTCAACATCAAGTATAAGATAGGTATTTCTAATCGTGTCGCTGACTGCCTCAGTTGACCTCCTGTGGTTGCACTTACCACTATGCTCCATTCTTGTGGACATGAAACATCAGAGTGGCCCCAACTTTACCAGCAAGATCCAGACTTCGCCACCACATATCAACTCTTGAGTACATGCACCACTGTCACTGATTTTCACATCCAGGAAAGACTCTTATGCCACCTGGGCCATCTATATGTTCCTATAAGCGAGCGTGAAAATATGACTTGGGAAGCCCACTACAGTCGGGTAGCAGGACATTTTGGTGTAGAGAAAACTGTGGTTGTTATTCAGAAACATTTTTATTGGCCAAAAATTTGACAGGGCGTCAGCAAGTATATCATATCTTGCATTGCCTACACCATTTCCAAGCCAGACATCAAGAAGCAAGGCTTATACACCCCTCTTCCTATTCCTGAGAAGCTATGGGAATCCATCTCTATGGATTACATGTCTGGTTTGTTGTCCATCAAGCACGGAAAATGACTGTGTGTTTGTGGTTGTTGATCGATTTTCGAAGATGTCCATCCTCACAGTCTGTAAGAAGAATGTCACAACGACAGATAACACCAAGCTCTTCTTCGAACGAGTTTGGGTTCACTTTGGGATGCCACAGACCATCATCTATGACCGAGACATCAGGTTCCTCAACACCTTTTGGTTGAGTATTTGGTCTCTGTTGGACACCAAGCTCACAAAATCCACTTATTTCCACCCCCAAACCGATGGCCAAATCGAGGTCGTCAATCAAATGATTGTGCTTTATCGGGTTGTCAAGGCAGGACAACTCCTACACCAAGGAAAGTGGCTCACTAGGGCCAAATCCAGTAGGAGTTTCCTCACTTGATGGGGGAACGCAATGCAATGGAGACCATTGCTTCCTAATCGGGGAGGATTGATCCAGGTGGATATTGGTGGCCACCCACCTATTCCAACTGGCTCCTCGTGTCCATTTTTGATTCAAAACGTCTTTCTCTAGTGCTTTATAATTGTGAGTTATATAGTTCTAGGGTTGTCTGAAGCCTCACACATTCTCCAGGTGGATACGGGTGGCCTCTTGCCTAATCCAACTGGCGTATTTTTTATGTTTTCATGTCAGCACATCTTGTTGTACTTCTAGGGTTGTTTTGGGGCCCTAAACATTGTTTTATTGACTCGCCACAATCAGACTATAGACAGAGTCAAAGTCTGAAGACAAAATATGTAGTTTTCTGAAAGACCTTTCCAACGGGCTATCATGCACCTAAAATGGAGGTCGTATGCAAAAGTTACGAACCTAGGAAGTTGAGGTACCAAATTACACCAACTTACCCATAGGGCCCACATTTTGGTGTTTCACCTTCTAGGGTAAAGTTTTTGGATGTCTATGGTTTTTGCATTCATGAGTAATATGAAAAGGGCCTCTGGAGCCTCATTGTAATCCATTCTTCTCAGACGGATGCACATAGCAGCCACATCTCTTCTCAGAGATAACTACCACCATTTGAGCAAGTTTCAGTTTTGCAGTTTTCTAGTTTCAGCCCATTTCATTATTTAATATAAGATATTGTTTACTGGATATTTGTGTTATTCTCCCTATCTCTGTGTTTATTGTATTCAGTCTGTTAATCAGCTCCTTACGCTCCTAAATCTGGATCACTTGGCCTTTTATTAATTTTAAAAGCTCATTATGCTTTTCTTCCTGATGTTGTGTTATTAGAACTAGACTTTGTTGCAAATAGTCTTTTATTTCTCTTTTAAAGTTTCCCAAACCTCGTTGTAGGTTAACCCCGAGTTCTTGAAAAATATCGTCTTTAAGATCTTGATTTAGAGTTTCCACGCCTTTTCGTAATTCGATTCCGACTTCCTTTGAAAATATTTCTTTAAGATTATGGGTCAACTCTTGTCTGAGTGCCTCATTACTGACCTTTATTTCTTCTCATAACTCCTCGTTAGTTTTTTGTAATGCTTTTTCGAGTAATTGTCGGGCATTTTTGCATTCTTGGTCTATTTTTTTTATTTGTTTTTTAATTTTGATATTTTTCTGGTATTTGGGGACGAATACTTTCCTGCAATTTTGACTCGATTAGGATGCCCTTAAATACTCAATCTTTTAATATAGATTAAAAGACTTTACTACTTAATTTGACTTTATATATATAAAAAAATAAAAATATAAAAAATCAATAATTTAGAAATTAATTAATTAATTAATTATATATATATATATATATATATATATATATGTCAAAGTGGTTGCTTGAAATCGTACGAACGTATGTACGTTTAATAATTGGTGGGGACAGGGTCAACTGTGTCAGGAAGAGTGGCTAGGGGTGTGGGGAACATTTGTGACGGGAAATGTGGTCAGGGGAATGGGATGCGGGGACGAGTGAGGGCGTGTGGACAGGGGGTTGGTCGAGCGAACGAGACAAGGGTCTGGGAAGGTTATGGGAAGGGTTTTTTGCAGGTGTTGTGACATGAGTATGGTTGGGGGGTGTGGGGAACAATTGTGATGGGAGTTCTGGTCAGGGGAATGGGACGCGAGGATGGGTGAGGGCATGTGGACATGGGTTTGGTCGGGGCAACGAGAGTAAGAAATGGGACGAGGGAGTGGGGGAATGGGACGAGGGAGTGGGGAAACAAAACAAGGGAGTGTGGTAGTGGGGGAGGCAGGAACGAGAAAACGAAAGGTGGGTAGCAGGGACATGGAGGTCGGGGAAAGCAGGGATGAGGGAAGAGGCTAGCAAAACATGGAGGTCGAGCGTGGACGAACGAAACAACGAGGATGGATATGATGGGATATATCTGGAGGTCAGATTTTAACCTAATTGCCAAGGAGTTGCTCTGATACCAATGTTACAAAAACCCTTGAGCTACAAAATTGAAATAATATATGTATTAAATAATGAATAGAATATGATGATTACAATTGAGAAATGAGGGCACGCTTATATACCCACGTAGGGGCGCCCATAAACAATAGCCATGTCTTTTCATTATTAATAATTATTTATTAATTATCATTTAATTGTTAAATTTATTAATATCTTATTTATGTGTATTTTTATGTTCATAACATTGTAGAATTGTGTCTAGATATATTTTCTTTTCTCTTTATGTGATAACATTTTATTCATTTATTCTAAGTTAAAAAGTAGATCCCAGAGGAGCATCACATCATCCCAGTTTTGTTTTGCCTCATATTTTAGAACAAAATTGAAGTCAAGTGAGTATGTAGTAATTTCATATTTTTAATCTTCTCCCCCAATAACCTAATCTTCACTATCATTGAGAATATGTAATGAATGAATTTCTATCTATTTATTTAAACCTTCTACTTTATACTTTTGTGCATTTCAATGTTTCTCCTTCTCTTAAAGGCTTATGTGAACAATGAATTTTCCTTTTGTACAGTAAACTCAATGTCTTCCCCAAAACCCCAATATCTTATTTAGAGTTGTATCGAAATCAAAGGAATGCAAGGACTTAGTAGAGGTTATTGGAGGGCTTGTAAATACCTTTAATCATGCATTAACTATTTAATATACAATGCAACCATGCTTTGGCTATCCTTATGTGGGTGATGCAATTTTTATCAGCTGCAATGCATCATAAACATTGCAAAGGGAGCCCATTTAGGCCATCATTCTTTCATATTTCTTACATTGTCTAGAACAATTCTACTAACATAGATAAGAAAAAGAGTAGATGTTGTTCAATTATCTCATACCTATCCACTATTCATCTCACACCTATAATATTTATTTCATTGAGATTTATGTGATCCTAGTTGGTGTAACATCCAGTTCCATTGATCACATTATAAAATTGACTTATTCTTTGAGGACACTTGCGAGCAAGTGATCCGGTATAAAACTTGGTACATTATGATTTTCAGTTTGATTTATATGCTTATGCTTTGATTATCGGTTATACTATGATAAGCATTGAGATTTATATGTTGTTCTAGATGTATATATTGATAGGTATTATGATGCAGTTTCTTGAGTGTGCATGAAACGTGACAAGTTGAGGATGCACGGATGGCATCAATAGACTTCATTGGACTCCAGATTGAGTCAGGGAGTGGACTTGTATTTTGGTTTGAGTATTTGATTTATACGCATATATCATTGATGATGAATTCTATATGGATCTCATGTATATGGATTAATGACATTATTTTTGTCAGTGGATGCAAGCTTGGTAACGCTTGCTAATCCGACTCACATATGGAGTAAAGGGGTCATACACAGAAACTAGACAAATGAGGGAGAGGTGTGGAAACGTCCCCGTCACATCCTACCAACAATCCCACCATGACCTGAACGAAAGGTTAACGATTACCTCGTTCTGATATGGGCCACGATGTCGTGAAGGCATATTGAGACAATCACTCACGAAGAACTCTAAGGGGTGTGCAATAAGGTGGAATCCTTATTCTTTAGAAAATCTCTTAGCCTCTCACAAGGTTGACCAATGGAGTGTTGACTCCAAGTGTCCGACAAAATTCCAAACTAGTCAGTGGTGAGTGGCACCCTTGGAGCATAGAGTGTGTCTTGAAGGGCACATCACATAAACAAAATTGTGAGTCGATAAAAATATAAAAGGCCTAAGAAATAAAATAAATGATTAGACTATGTTAGAAAAGAGCATACAATTTATCATTAAATTATAAACTAGAAAAATAACAAAGAGTCTAAGTCTAGATGGTTGACCAAATAAAACATTAAAGGGGTTAAGGAAATTTTGGCTAAATAAATATTAGTAAAGGAAGATCAAGAATAAATTAAGATATATGCACAAGTGTGCATGTTATTAATAAAAATGAATTTTTTAATTAAAAAGAAATCATTTCTTGAGAGAATGAGTTATTAACCTAGTGTAGTATCCTAAGAGAATTAAACCACTAAATCCTAACTAAAAGAGGACTCCTAATCAAACTCAAATTGAAATTTAGTCAGGGGACACAATAAAAGAGGGATTGGGGAACTAAGAGACAACTTGGAGGAAAACTTGGAGCAATTGGGGAGTGTGGGGGAAAATGTTTAATTAATTAAAATAGAAAGGGATTTAACATGTGCAACTTGGGGAGAGTGTGACATGTGTTGTGGATGAATAATCATTAATTTAATAATTTAAAATTGTTTATTTGTGCATGAGAGGACATGTGTCAATTCAAATTTTCCTATAAAAAAAATGGTGAGGAAGAGAGAACATTACCCTATTGTTGGATGAATGTTATGATGCTGAAATTTTTACTGACTAGTTTACTTGTGTAGAGTTGGGTTGCAAACTTGTGCAAGAGGTGGAAGCCTCCCCTTGTGAGAGCAAGTTTGTGCTAGTGAGTTTGGTTTTCTGTGTGTGGTCCTTTTGTGGCTCGGGGGGCTAAGGGGGAAGAAGAGAACCCCTAGCATTGGCTGGGAGGTATCGGTGAAGTCACTGGATTAGCAGGCGAAAGAAAGGAGCGTTGCGCAAGTCTACAAGTTGGGGATCATCCTTCATCATCAAAATTATTGGGTCACGGTATTTTGTAGCTAGTTAATCATTGTATAGTAGAATGTTGATCATGTACACAATATTTGTATGGAAACATGATTTTTATTGAATGACAATCAATTATGAATTGTTAATATGTATGGATTCTGTAACGAATTGAGATATAATACTTCTGTAAGGTATTTAATTTTAAGGTTCTTCTTGTAATCTCCAATTTCTTTTATTTAACACAATAAAATATAAATTTGGGCGTTATCACGTTCTGGAGGTGAATTCGATTTAGGCATTACCCTGTACATAAATATAACTTGTAGTCGGACTGGGTCATGTAGGTTCTGAAACCAACGAAGAAAATCGAGATCACAAATTACTAACGTTTATCCAAAGAAATAAAAGTATTTACGTAAGTCCTCCTTGATCTGTAATGGTCAGTAACTCCACTGTTAAAATTGAATAATTGGTGCAACCTTAATACCTTACCAATATGTGTTCTTATCCAGAGAATGGAGAGTCACCTCCTTGATTGAAAAGTTGTAAATGTTGGGCCGGCAAGGAATCAATGTCGTCTCTGATTAAATCTTGTTTCTTAATCATTTGTCGGAGAATCCACAGTTGTTGTCATTTTGTCATCAACTGTGGATTCTCCGGCAAATGATTTTGAAATTCCTCACCACAGAAATCTGAAAACAGTAAAGTAAATCTGTTTCATTGGTATCTGCACTGCCAACCACTAATTCAACAGGTTCCACTTATGTAAAGTAACGAATTAGTAAACCCAGACACATCTTGAACGCCTAAAAATAGTTTATTTACTGCTCAGAACTCTACAGAGGTATTAATATCCTTCAACGAGGACTTTAATGTTTCCTTCGAGTAACTTGTAGATTTCAACAGTAAAACCTTTGGCGCATAAATTTCGGTATCCTTCCTAACTTAAGACAATAACCAGCACTGTTAAATTCTTTCCACAGGTCACGGATTATTTGGGCCTAGCTACAACATTATAATGCTTTGTTTGATTTTTAAAATTTTATAGAACTTAACAAAGAAACTCTTGATTTTTAAAATCTGCATCCTTGTGTTCTCTTAAGTCGCACTTCTTAAAGTGAATAAATAACAACTTTAAAAAAATGGTGATGACACATCTAAATGTAAGTCTCTAAGTCAAAATAATTGTTACTTATTGACTATAGAGCTGATGTCACGTTCATTCTTTTTTTACTGTACTTTATACTGGCGGATAACTCTTCGTCTGGGATCGGAGTTGGGAAAGCGTTGTTCCTTAGGCTTTAATGGTAAGTTATCGTTACCAGACCGAGTACCAACCACATTTGGCACGAGAGGAAACTAGAAAAAAAACTCATGTGATTATTTTACCTATCCCTTTACAAGTGGAGTTAATCAATTATTACAAGTGGAGTTAATTAGTTACACGTGTTGTAGCTACAGCGTAATCATCCATACATCATTGATCTATTTTTACTCCACGTAATGACTTGATCGTTGCTCCTTATTGGGCTTCGAATTTTTACCAGCTCGGTCTTTGCATTAAATCTTTTCGTTTCGAAGGATTGGTCTTTTACGATAATTATTTGATCCAAAAAGAATCCAGAGAAGGCTAAGAACAACTCAAAGCTCTAAGAGGCAACTCATGAGGCTCATAATGGCTTCAGCAGGTAGAGAAAGGGCAAAAATTCAAAGTTTCCAAAACTCAGTGAAAATGGCATGATCGCGAAAAGCATGTCGCAAGATTTCTAACAACGCAAATGACTTGTCAAACGGAGTTACAAATTGAAAGATATTCACAGTCAAAGTTTGGTCAACCTAGCCCAGTCAACAGGTGATGAGTCAACATTCGTATTGCTGATGTCGACATCCATACAAATGACGTCAACATCCATACAATACATGTGGAAGGAGCAGGAAAGTGACGTGTGGCATGTTGACATCAACATGATGACGTGGCAACACTAGAGGCTGCCACGTGTCACCTAGATTTGGTGTTTTTGGACCGATCCATGTACCAATTGGATCGTGCCACGTGGATGTCCGTATAGTCCATATGGTTGACATGGAATGCTGACGTGGCATGATGACTTGGGAGGTGGTAGTGTGGACCAGTGAGAGGCCTCCACGTGGCCCAATCAAAGGCTGCCACATGGCAGGCAGGAAATGCCCAAGGACAACCCGTGAATAAATTTTTGGAAAAAAAGAGGTTTGGCGGGTCCGCCAAACCTAGCCACAGTTTTAAATCGTTGGAGAAGGTTCTAGAGCCACCGCTAAATTGGCAGAATGGAAATGTATATATATATATATACCATATAACAATACAAGGCCCAAAAGGAGAGTCCGCGGGGTTTGACCCCGGGACCTCCTCCCATATAAAGTGCCTTAACATATCCGCTCTAACTAACAAGCTGCGAATTCCACATTGTAAACAATGCCTAAATCATTTCTTAAATGATGCATCCACCCAGCCACAGGGAGAGGTGCACAAACCATATGGCCATCTGGGAATGCATTTTGATGCAAGTACAACCATTATTGCAGGTTGTAGAGGGCTAAAAAACTGAGACAAAATTCCTCTTGGGCCTGGGAGTGATAGAGTCGGATCAAGGCGTGGAGACAATTATTTTTGGGTAATTCGACGCCACAAATTCAGTGGTGCTATCTATTTTCTGATCTGAGCATTATTTTTGCAACTTGATTTCAGAATGAGGTATACTTATGTATTTTGCCAAATTCTTTTGTTGAGTGAATGAAATAGCCTACCCATTTGAGAGCAGGACCTAGAGACGTAGTCCACCAGGGATGAACTCCGTTATCAAGTTTTTGTGTTCAGATATGATGCTTATGTCTCTTCATTTTTGAGCTTTTCCTTCTTTAATGGTGCACTTTAATTTATGCTCATTTAATGCAATTCTTTATAAGTCACGATGAAAAGATCCTGGATCATGTTGGTATCACAGCAGTTGTCTTTGACTTGAATTGTTGAGTTTGAATGCTTACTAGGGCCAAGCATAAGCAGGGTGAAGGAACTCTTAAGGATTTCAATCCTGAAGTTGGCCCGAAGGAAGAAAATGGCAGAAGAGGACAACCATGATGAACATGAGAAAAACTTTCACATGGTCTTTTATCGCATGTTAGAAATGGTCGAACGAATGTATGGAGATTACGAGAAGAAAATGAAGAAGAAAGGGAAGAAAAATGAAGCACATGAAGATGATGATGCTTCGGTAAACCAAGGGGTTGGAGGAGATCCTCCTGAGCCTCCATCTTCACCTTCAAGTTCTAGTTCTTCTTCCTATGAGCATTCTCATCATTCTCATCATTCTATCCATAAAGCCTCTTTTAAGAAACCATTATTAAAGCTTGATGTAAATTTTTCTTTACCTATGTTTAATGGATATGATAATTCTGAAAAGATAGATAAATGGATTCGACAAGTTGAAGTGTGTTGTCGTGTCCAACATATTGATGAAGGGGAAGTTAAAGTGCAGCTGGCTTCTCTTCGGTTGGAAGGCACCACTCTCGTATGGTGCGAGAGCAAGCTTCATGACATAAGTAAGTGTGGTAATCTTCTTTCCTCATGGTCGGAATTTAAATCAGCGATAAGGAAGCAATTTTATACATTAGGGTATTTACATAAAGAAATGATGGAATGGAAAACTTTAAGGCAAAGTAAAGGTCAAACTGTACAAAGTTTCATAGAAGAATTTAGGAAGAAATCTCTTTCATTGAACATTCCTTTGGATTCTTATGAAACTTTAATGAAGTATATTGGTGCACTTCACAGTTATATTCGTCATACTTTGCTCTTGTTTAACCCCACTAGTCTTGACGAAGTTTGTGTGCAAGCCACTCACCTTGAGAATAGGTGGAAACATGTTCAAGAAGATCCCACGAAGAAACTTTTCAATCTCCCACATAAAACTTTTAAGAAGTTTAAAAGGAAGGACAAGAAGACCGCCACAGTGATGAGAGAAGGAGGCAATCCATATTGCACTCATTGCAAGAAAAGCAGTCATAATGAAGAACACTGTTGGAAATTGCATCCAGGAAAGAAACCGAAATATTTCGGCAGAAACGGGAAGACAAAAAACGTTGCTACAGTGCAACAAGATCTTGGTTCCGATTCAGGAGATGAAGAAAAGATCACAACGGTTGGAGTACAAGGTAAATATTCCCTTCATGCTAGTTCAAGTTCCAATAATGAATCTCATGTTGATGAATGAAAGAGGAATGAATTATTTCATATAAGAGTTGTATCTAAACATACTAAGATAGATACATTATTTGATTCGGGTTCCCAAGTAAACTTAATACTAGAAGCACTTGTTAAGAAGATGGGTCTTGAAATGAAACCACATCCAAAGCCTTATCCTCTTGGTTGGGTATGTGATAAAGAAAAACTTAATGTCACCAAACAATGTAGGGTCAGATTTGATATTGCTTCAAAGTTGATTGATGAAGTGGATTTGGATGTTGTACCACTTGATATATGTGGCATAGTGTTGGGAAGTCCTTATCTTTATGATAGAAAAGTAGTCTTCTTTCGTCATGCGAAAAAAAACCACCGTACTAAAGGGGGAGTGGAATATATTGTTAGAGCTCATAGCACGAGGGTAAATACAACACTTGTTAGTGCAGGGCAAATGAAAAGACTCATAAACACTAATAAGAGATATGTACTCATGGTCATCAGAGAGAAAGATGTCGGGACATCCGACGCTTTCCAAGGGTGTGATCCATATCATAAAAATGAATTAATTGATATTGTTTCTAAGTATGATGATGTTTTTCAAGAACCAGATGGATTACCTCCTAAGAGGGAAATCCAACATGAGATACATATTTAGCAAGATTCTCCTCTTCCTAATGTGGGCATGTACAAGATGTCAATTGTGGAGATGACAAAGATCAAGAAGCAGGTGCATGGATTATTGGATCAAGGGGTCATCATGCCCAATTCATCTCCTTGTGGTTCTCCAATCGTGATGGTGCCAAAGAAGAATGGCATATGTCGAATGTGTGTCGATTACAGGGTTTAAATAAAATCACGGTGAAAAATCGATACCCTCTTCATCGTATAGATGATTTACTTGATCAATTGAAGAATGTTTTTTATTTCACTAAGTTGTATTTACGCAGTGGATATCATCAAATCAGGGTCGTCGAACAAGACGCATGGAAAACTGCCTTTAAAACCAAACATGGATTGTTTGAGTTGTTAGTTATGTCATTTGGGCTTTGTAATGCTCCGACAACTTTCATGAATGTAATGAATGATGTATTGAGGCATTTCCTAGATGACTTTGTGATTGTATATTTAGACGACATTCTTATTTTTAGCGGGACTTGGGATGAACTTGTGAGGCATGTAAAGCAAGTATTGGATACTTTGCAAAGGGAAAAGTTGTATATAAAATTGTCTAAATGTGAATTTGGCAAGACTGCACTTGTGTACTTAGGTCATATTGTAGGAGGAGGACAATTGAAAATTGATCCTTCCAAAATTGATGTAATTGTAAATTGGCCTGAGCCAAAAAGTGTAACCAAAGTCTGAAGCTTTTTAGGTGTAGTCCAGTATTGGAGGAGGTTCATTTCCAACTTCTCATTTATAACAGCTTCTTTGCATGCCTTAACCAGTGTAAAGAACACTTTTCAGTGGGAAGGAAAGCAACAAAAAACTTTCAACATTTTGAAGGAGAAGATCAATACCACACCAATATTAGCACTGTCGAATCTTCAAAAGCCTTTTGAGATCGAGACAAATGCCAACGGATATGCCATGGGTGTAGTATTGATGAAATTTCGTAAGCCTATCTGTTACCACTCTGAAACTTTTAACCAAGTTGTTGTTAACTATCCTACATATGATAAAGAGTTGTACGGATTAGTCTAGAGCATAAAAAAATGGAAGCACTACTTGTTAGGGAAGGAAACAATCATACATACAGATCACCAGCCCTTACAACATCTCCAAGCACAAACCAAGTTGCAACAATCTCGACACTACATATGGATGGGTTTTCTACAACAATTTCATTTGGTAATTAAGTACAAAAAGGGTACAAGTAACAAGGTAGATGATATGCTTTCTAGACCTCCTATTGTTGCTTCTATTATTTTGAAGAATACTTCTTTATCTCATGATAGCTATGTAGAATAGCATGCCATCGATGGAGATTTTAAAGAAGTATATGCGAAGCTAACCCATGGTGCACAAGTAGAGAACTATTGTCTGCAGGGAAAACTACTCTACCATCTTGGAAAGCTATGTATTCCTACAAGTGAACGAGTCCATGTAATACGAGAAGCTCACACTTCTCTTATGTCTGGGTATTTTGGGGTAGGAAAAACTATGGCTCATTTGCAGAGGTTTTATTACTGGCCTCAAATGAAAGCAATTGTAACTAAATATGTAAAGGGGTGTGTGATGTGTTCTACTTTTAATCCCACTAATAGAAAACGGGGGCTATACTCACCACTTCCTATTCCATCCCATCCATGGGAAAGTATCTCCATGGATTTTGTAGGGGGTTTACCAATGACCAAAGGGGGACATGACTATTTGTATGTTGTAGTGGATAGGTTCAACAAGATGTGTATCTTGATACCATGTAAAAAGCATATCATTATTGAGCAGACTGTTAATCTCTTCTTTCAGTATGTTTGGGTTCACTTTGGGTTACCCACATCCATCATCTCAGATCAAGATACTTGATTCCTTGGGGAC
Organism: Picea engelmannii; assembly: GCA_009831015.1. NCBI lineage: Eukaryota > Viridiplantae > Streptophyta > Pinopsida > Pinales > Pinaceae > Picea > Picea engelmannii. The sequence goes on from ML792367.1 coordinate 80,947, forward strand.
TTTTGGACTAGCTTGTGGAGGATGATGGACACTAAATTGAACAGGAGCATTGCTTTCCATCCATAGACCGACTAACAAACAAAGGTGGTAAACCGAACAATGGTACTTTTGCTTCGAGGCTACTGCAGCAAACATCCTAAGTTATGGGATGAACAGATACCCCATATACAACATGATTACAACCGAGCTTTACATTCATCCACTCAGATTTCACCTTTTGAGACATGTTTTGGGTACCTACCAAAGTTTCCTTTGGACTTGATGTATGGGAGAGATGTCGATGTTAATGAAGAAAAGATAGAGGATAGAGCCCGCAAATTCATCCAGAGGATCCAACAGATACACCAGGCAATCATGGAATAGTTGGAGAAAATCCAAGCACAGTATAAATCTCGGCATGACAAACATAGGGTTGATCACCAGTTCTACGTTGGAGACCGGGTATGGATTCACATCAACAAGGAGAGATTGAAGGATGAAGGAAAGAAACTCAAGCCCATCCGTTATGGACCCTTCACTATCTTAGAGAAAAGTGGTACCAATGCTTTTCGTCTGGATCTTGAAACTATTTACTCAGTGGTGAACGTTGAGAACTTGAAACTTTTTGAGCCTCCCATGATCATGGATCAAGATGAGGAAGTTTCAATACCTTAAGTTAATGAGTTTTCACCTGAGTACTTGGATGAGTTACTGGAAGATATCATCCTGGAAAAGAGGATGAGGAATTCATGTAGGGGTGATGTCGATTATCTTCGAGTAGGCTTAAAAGGCACACATCCAAGCAAGGCAAAGTGGATAGAGAAGGACAAAGTTAGGGGACTCTTCCCTCAGTTTCCTGTTGATTGATGAAAGCTTTTGGTGGTCCAAAAATCTCTCAGTGGGAAGGCGTGATCCAAAAAAGATCCATATAAGGCTAAGAACAACTCAGAACTCTCATAGGCAACTTAGGACGCTTAGAATGGCTTTAGCAGGCAGAGGGGAAAAAATTCAAAGTTTCAAAAACTCAGTGAAAATGGCATGATAACGAAGAGCGCTTTGAAATATTTCTAACGACACAAACGGCTCGTCAAACAGAGTTACGGATTGAAAGATATTTGCGGTTAACGTTTGGTCAACCTAGCCCAATCATCAGGGGATGAGTGTAACATCTGTATTTCTCACGTCAGCATTCGTAAAGTACACATGGAAGGAGTAGGAAGGTGACATGTTGCATTCTTACGTCAACATGATGACGTGGAAGCACCATAGGCTACCACGTGTCACCCGATTTTGGCGTTCTTGGACGGATCTGTGGACCAATCGGATCGTGCCACGTGGCATACCGTATGGATGATGTGGCATGTTGACTTTCCAGGTGGCAGCATGGACCAATGAGAGGCTTCCATGTGGCCCTATCAGGGGCTGTCATGTGGTAGGCAGGAAATTCCCAAGGATAGCCTGTGAACAAATTTTTGGAAAAAAAGAGGTTTGGTGGGTCTGTCAAATCTGGTGGACCACGCCAAACCTAGCCATGATTTTAAATCGTTGGAGAAGGTTCTAGAGCCACCGCTAAACTGGCGGAACATAAATGTGTGTGTGTGTGTGTATATATATATATATATATATATATATATATATATATATATATATATATATATATATAACAATACAAATCCCAAAAAGAGAGTCTGCGAGGTTTGACCCTTAGACCTCCTCCCATACAAAGAACCTTAACATATCTACCCTAACCAACAGGTCGCAGATTCCACATTGTAAACAACATGTAAATCATTTCTTAAATGATGCATCCACCCAGCCACAGGGAGAGGCACACAGACCGTACGACCATAGGGCACACATTTCGATGCAAATATAGTCATTATTGCAGAGGGCACAAAAACCGAGACAAAATTCGTCTTGGGCCTGGGAGTGCCAGAGTCGGATCGAGGTGTGGAGACAGTCATTTTTGGGTAATTCGACACCACGAATTCAGTGGTGTTGTCTATCTTATGATCTGAACATTGTTTTTGTAGCTTGATTTCAAAATGAGGTATACTTATGTATTTTGCCAAATTCTTTTGCTGAGTTAATGAAAGAGCCTACCCATTTGAGAGCAGGACCCGAAGACGTAGTCCACCAGGGGTGAACTCCGTTATCAAGTTTTTCTGTTCAGATCTGATGCTTATGTCTCTTCATTTTTGAGCTTTTCCTTCTTTAATGGTGCACTTTAATTTATGCTCATTTAATGCAATTCTTTATAAGTCATGATGAAAAGATCCTGGATCATTATCGCAGACTATTAATGCTTGGAAGTTATGGGTAAACTAATTTAATATCCATTATTATTACGTAGAAAATTTGACCCTAAGTTGGATAAAATGTTTTTATTTACTAGTTTTTCTTGTTTTTCTAAGTTTTAATCAAAAGAGTAATAAATAATTAAAAAAAGACTGAATTTATTGATTCTTGTAATTTATATATATATATATATATATATATATATATATATATATATATATAATATAAGCGTGCTTAAAATTGTTGTTGATTAATTTATCCTTATCTCAATAAGGGTATCATATTTGGCTCGGATAAGACTCTAGGTTGAGTTAAGCTTTTTGCGCATTGTAACTAAATGTCAGACAAATTACATTATGATTCTTTACAAAGACAATGATATTTTCTTACACATGAAATTAATAGTTCAATCTTCAACTTGTATTAATTTTGAGTTGGACGCATGTGAACTTATGTCTACGTTCACCTTTGTTTTGGAAAACTTGAGTTTGTCGATCTTTGATTGAAACCTATTCTCCTCATACAATTACAAAATTCTACGTATTTTACCCTTCTATTAGTCTTTTGTTATGCATAATCAATGAAGAAATTTATTAGTAAATATCCTAGAACAATATGAGATTTTGTTACAATCATAATTCCATGTATAATATATTCCATTATATATTATAATTACAAAAATGAATTACGTCATTTCTATAACTCTCTCTCTCTCTCACACACACACACACACACACACACACATATAAGGTTCTTAAAGGACCAGGGATTGACTAAGTTACTGATTATATAGTAATGTATATTAACGATACATTACGAAGATTGATATAATGAATTATTTTTAAAGGGTTCACTTAAATATTTGTATTAATGGACTGTTGAATAAAATACCAATAAGGATTGGACTAAGAATCTAGTTAAGGAATTATTAGGTATGGTACTTTTGATAAGATAATTATTGATTTGGAATTATGAATTCAACTCATTTCTACCTAAATAAACAAGGTGCATTTTTGCATAACTCAAAAGGATGGAAGAAGTGAAATTTACATGATCACCATTTTACATCAATAATAGAAGTTTTGGAGTTAGTGATAGATAACAATAATTCTTGATGAAGTAATTCTTGATTGATGCTGTGAATTACATTATTGTCCATGTGTTAATATGATTAAATATTTCTCTTATAGATCGGTATTTTACAATTTAATTACGAATTATGACTTCGTGTACACATCTTATCTTTCAAGTACTTGTGCAAAATGTTTAATCTGAAGAAAGTAGATTTTATGAATTCATCTTATTGTATGATGTTAATGAGTTGTAATATATATATATATATATATATATATATATATATATATATATATCTTAATTACATGTTCAACTTGGGATAGATGCAAAATTTGAATTTTACATTATTATCTTATTGCTATTGAGTACATGTTGTTATTTCATACGCTTCCTGGATTGAATCAGTCAGGGATGTTACATATGGTATCAGAGCGGGTTCCACTCCACGACATCGGACTTGTTACAACTTTCGATGCTTGTGTTTAGTTGAAGATGAATACTAATATAATTTTTATTTGTTCATGGCAGGTATCATGGTCAGAGGACAGAGAATGAGTAGACGCTGGGATGTGGGAGGAATATGAATGCCTCCTCCAAGTACATCAATACCTAAGGGATCTACTCCACTGGGAGAACGGCATGCTAATGAGAAAGAGCAAGTTGTAATATGCGACGTTGTGGGAATGATGAGGTATTTTCAGAGGATGCATGAGGTGTTGATAAATCACCTTGACCGTGATGAGGGCATGGAGTTTGTGCCCAATGAGGGTTCGCATTTCCCTCCTTTGGTGAGTGGTAGTGTTCATAGAGAACTCGAAAAGGTAAAATTTCCCGAGTTCATGGGTTCTACGAATGGTTTAGCCGTCGAAGCTTGGTTGGAGAATATGGCAATGTGCTTTGTATTGCGTGATTATACCTCCAACATGAAGTTTCACATGGTGGTCTTTCAACTGAAATGGAGTGCACTTCTTTGGTGGAAGATACTCTTACCACAACTGAACATGGTTGTTGAAGGCGTGTCATGGTAGTTGTTCGAGGAATGATTCAGAGAGAGGTACCTTTCTGAAGAGTTCATTGAGTGACAACTTAATGAATTCAACGCTTTATGACATGGTAGTCGTACAGTACCGAAGTATGAGGCCAGGTTCATGGAGTTTCTTAGATATGCTCTACATATGAACATAGAGAAATTAAATGTTAACAAGTATGTGTTTGGTCTCAACTTCAACATTCGTGCTAAGGTGAGGATTCCAATGCCTCAAATTTTGCACGATGCAATATAGAAAGATTTTATTTCTGAAGAAGAGTTGAACAATGGGGGTCAAGGTAGGACTCCTTATAGGCAGACAGGATAGACACCACATCGAGTGTCACAACAATAAACACTTGTTAGGCAGACTTCTGGACACCGCCATACACCCAGAGGACCTATATTTTCTACGCCATGTAGACCGACTACCAGTTATAGGACTCTTAATAGAGCACCACCACAACAGCATCAATGTCATCCTCAGTAGCAACATGAGTCTAGATATTTTCTATAGAACAGATCAAGGCCTCAAAAACCTAGACCAACATATTCTTCTTCTGGAACTAGGAGCATCGGCCCTAAGAACGAATGTTGGACTTGTGGAGAGCCACACTACCTGAGAGATTGTCCTATTGAGAAGGAAAGAGTTGTCAGATCAGAAGGACAGATGACAATGGGAGATTTGGGAAAGGCCCATAAGATTCATGCAATGGTTAATAATCGCCAGGCCGAGCATCGGTCTACAATGCTTGAGACTTCAGGTATGATTGTTGATCAACAATTTAGTGTTTTGATAGATCTAGGAGCTATAGAGAGTTTTATATCTAGTGTTGTGCTTAAAATAATTAAGGTGAATACAACCAAACAAGATGAGTTTAGATTTGTGGAAATGGCATCTAGTTCCAAGCAAAAGGTTGGAGGAAAAGTTAAGGATTGTAACATTAACTTGGGTGATTTCGTCACAAGTGTAAACTTGTATGTTACAATCTTGGGATCTTAGAACATTGTTATCAGAATGGATTGGTTAGAATCGCATGACACGATACTTAATTGTAAGATGAAACGATTAAGTTTGATTGATGATTTGGGACAGAGTAGAGTAATTGTGGGAAGAAACCAAGGAGTGTCATTGAGATTTATTTCTTCCCTACAATTACAGAAAAACATGCGCAAAGGATGTAAGTTGTATGTCATTCTAGCGCTTAATGAAAATGGGGGACATGAAAGGATTAGAAAACCTTCCTGCAGTGTCAGAGTTTGCAAATGTTTTTACTGAAGAGCTACTAGGTTTACTGCTAGAAAGAGGATTGGAATTTGATAGATTTAAACCCTTGAACATAACTGATTGCAAGAACGCCATACCAGATGTCGATACCGGAATTGCAAGAGTTAAAGATGCAATTGAAGGAGTTGTTGGATTTGGGACTTATACATCCAAGTGTATCGCCATGGGGTGCACCAATGATTTTTGTAAGAAAGAAGGACGAATCATGGAGGCTTTTCGTTGACTATCATCAATTAAAAAAAGACACGATCAAGAACCAATATCCATTACTGAGAATTGGTGATTTATTTGATCAGATGAAGGGAGCGACAATGTTTTCAAAGATTTTCATGAGATTAGGATACCACTAGTTCTGAATCAAAGAGGAAGATATTCCATTATATATTATAATTACAAAAATGAATTACGTCATTTCTATAACTCTCTCTCTCTCTCTCTCTCTCTCTCTCTCTCTCACACACACACACACACACACACACACACACACACACATATAAGGTTCTTAAAGGATCGGGGATTCATTGAGTTATTTATTATATAGTAATGTATATTAAGGATATATTACTAAGATTGATATAATGAATTATTTTTAAGGGGTTCACTTAAAGATTTGTATTAATGGATTGTTGAATAAAATACTAATAAGGACTGGACTAAGAATCTAGTTAAGGAATTATTAGGTATGGTACTTTTGATAAGATAATTGTTGATTTGGAACTATGAATTCGACTAGTTTCTACTTAAATAAACAAGTTGCATTTCTGTGCAACTTAAAAGGATGGAAGAAGTGAATTTTACATGATCATTATTTTACGTCAATAATAGAAGTTTTGGATTTAGTGATAAATAACAATAATTATTGACTAAGTAATTCTTGAATGATGTGAATTACATTATTGTCCATGTATTAATATGATTAAATATTTCTCTTATAGATTGGTATTTGACAATTCAATTATAAATTATGACTTGCGTGTACACATATTATCTTTCAAGTACTTGCGCAAAATACTTAATCTGAAGAAAGTAGATTTTATGAATTCATCTTATTGTATGATGTTAATGAGTTGTAATTTTTTTTTTTTATCTTAATTACATGTTCAGCTTGGGATAGACGTGAAATTTGAATTTTATATTATTATCTTATTATTATCAAGCATATGTTGTTATTTCATATGCTTCCTAGATTGAATCATTCAGGGATGTTACAATTGGAAATTTATGCCCTAAAGAATGTCATGAATCTATCGCTAGATATGTAGAGAAAGGAATTGTTCATCCAAAGTTTTGACTTCTCCCAGTTGACTTGGGAACCGCTTTATACATTAAATGAATCACCATAATAAATACCATCAAAGTCAGAATTCATGCCAACATGTCTAACAAACATATATACTTGGATATCACACAAGATTTTCTATTTTTGCAACTCAAAATTACTTCTCAATTTTTGAAGGTCTTGTTTATAAGATTTCAACATGGTCTCTCTAACAAGCTTAAAATTGGTATAAAAGTACATATATGCATATGGATAAGGCTTTCTCACCTTGTTAATATGAATGTAAATATCATTTCTTTATTTTTTTAGATGATAAAAGTTCATCCACTGAAAGGATGATTTGGGTTTCTCTAAATCCTTTTTCCAATAACAAATGGATATTTAATCTCCCACTCATGTTAGCATGCATTTCAATATCCTTTTGATCACCATCCAATCAAACAAGTTATGTAACCACACACTCATCAAGATGTGTCACTCCCTAAAAATATTTTTCCCACTCAGTCTGACATTAAATCACCCCCTTCCAATCATTGGCTTCATGTTTCCTCTCCCCATCCTTGTCCTTCCATGGGTGCACAATCTATGTCACTTGGTCAACCAAGGTAAGGGATAAGCAATTCTAATACATTTTAGGTTTTTTTCATCGGATGTAAATGAACAACACACTAAGACAACATGAAATACATTGATATGTACACAATTTCTAGCTTTCCATCTTCTAGCTATTGCATATCATCTAGGATCCTCCTCTTCTTCTCCTTCCATCGTAGTGCAATGTGAAATATTTTTTAGGATACTCAGTGTATATTGTTCTCCTAGCCATGACAACCTCTCTCTAGCTACATTTTGAGTTGGATATATATCACTCTTCACTAATAATTCTACTAGAAGATGTTCCATAGAAGTTGGTAACTAGATGCCACATGAAGAATCCCTTGTACCAAAATACAATTTGCACAAATTAAGCTTACAAGAAGAGTGGTTCAATGTTTATCTTTGTGTCTCTACATGTGTTTATGTTATGCATGTGTATTGTCAATGTTCATGTCAAATTATGAAGATATATTATTTGATGTATTTTATGTACTTAACTTAATAGCGTATTTAAATGATATGATTTTAACTTGTTATCTTTTTCTAATGTAATATTTTAGTACCATTGACTTAATTTCATAGGGAAACATCCACATAAGCAAGCTTCTATTCTTCAAAACTCTCCCAATTAAAACAACTAGATAACACTTAAGTATGGAATTCATATGGGATCCATACAATTGTCAAGCATCACAAAAGCACATTATAATTGAGCCTCATTCACCTCTATTATATAGGTTAGAGGGATAGAAGATCATATCCCATGATAATTTGGAATAAACTCACTTTATAAATTAGCGAGTTAATGAAGAATAATATGCCCAATAGTCTAATAATGCCTTATTGTGTATACAAAATGCCTTATCATAATGATAGGCAATATAATGGAAAATATGGCCACTAGACAAACATTAAACACATTCTTACACTATCGAAGACGATCAAGTAAATGGTGCAGACGGTATTTTTAAGAATTACATAGAAGGCATTGTGTGTTGAATTGTTAGCACCATTGATTGGCATAGATCAACGAGCCTCTTTGCACCATTTGTTCACATCTAGAATTCCTAAAAGTTAGACACTCGTAACAAGAATATCTAGGGGCATTTCAATAGGAATTAAAAACCATTTTGTTTGTCAACAATTTCCAATCCAATCGACATGTTTATAGACGATACATAGATATCAAGGACTCACAATGGACAACCTAGCATTTGACCCAACATAAAATAAACAACATGGTTTAGTGTACACTGCAATTTCTTGTGTCAAATACATTCAAACACTTTAACTTATAAACAAATTAGAACAAAAACATTTTGTTCTCTCTGAAAAGGTTACAACTAAGACACAAATACTTCAAACAAATGCATGCTTTCAACTTGATTACAATTTGCACTCTATCCCAATAAAAGGCCATGTGTTCATATGTTCATTGAACCTAAGAAGTGTGCCATTGTATATTGACAATATTTTCAATGACTATGAGATAATGTGGGTTGATATCTTATGCTTACAAGAGACACAAACAAACTTAGTTTTGAAAGAAACTATACTTGCAAAAAAATATGAATCCATTTCAACATTTCATCTTCAAGGCATCTCTACATGTTACAAGAAGACCATAACAGTTGAGAAATTAGATAATTATGAAACAACACATATAGAATCAATCATCATGTGCTTTGAATTCAATAATGCCATTGTCAAATTGGAAAATATATATAGTGCACCACTTGATGATGTTTTATGAATTGTGCAAACTATAACAAAAGGCATTTGTGAAAATGAATAGATTATAATTACTAGGAATTTGAACATTAATATGTTGCAAAAAAAATATACTTAGAAATGATTTCTCTCATTAATGCAAAGCCATAAATTGACCTTACATACAAAAAAAACAACAAATGACAATATCTTAATGATTGATTGTTTATGGACAACTCTCCTTGTTAATTGCATTAGATTCATATATTTGATGCTTATTCGACTAATCATCATGTTGTATCTCTCTCAATTCCTTTCAACATATTTTGAAAAAAATAAAATCTAAGGTGTCTGTTGGAATTATTGGCATTGATGTCAAAGTATTAATTATGTCATTAATGTCATATTACGACATTACAATACACATAACATTTCCAATATATATATATATAGGAAAGGGGGTGCATGTGAAAAAGTAAAAAGTGAAATGGTGGTTTCAAACCCATAGATTTGGGGTATTTTTCCATGGTATTGAGAATTAATTATTTAATTAATGGACATGTCCCTTCATGAAGAGTTATGAAAAAGTATAAAAATAGAAAGTATTGAGAGAAAGTTAGTGTGTGAAAAATGGATGAGCAAAGGTTGAATATCATTCCAAAAGGGAAGAGTTGTGAAATCAATTTCTGGTCCACTTGGCATTTTCGTGATACCATATGTTTTGGGATGTTTCAGACCTTGAAATTTTGTAGAGTCGGAGAAGAGATATCGAGTTACATGTGGTAAAATTTTCAAATGTTGTTTCACTACACTTTCAGATATATGTTATGTGGAAGTTAGGGTTCCTGAATGCTCCTAGAATTAGTTTCAAAGAAGTAAGCTTGACACTTTAGCTATAACTTATTTTATGGGATATTTACGACCTTAACATTTTGCAGAGATAGAGGAGAGATATTGGTGTACGTGTGGTAAAAATTTCAAATATTGGTTTGCTATACTTTCAAAGATATGCCCTGTGGAAGTTAGGGTTCTTGAATGCTCCTGAAATCAATTCCAAACATGTCAGTTTGGCATTTTCACTATAAATTATTTTCTAGGACTCTTCACCTTGTGAAATTTTTACAAAATAGAGGAGACATATAGGAGTACCTTAGGTAAAAAATTTGTATGTTGGTTCAATGTACATTATAATATATTCTATGTGGAATTTAGGGTTTCTAAATGGTCATGAGATCAATTTCAAACAAGTTAGTTTGGAATTTTCACTATAACTTATTTTCTGGGACTCTTCAAACTACGAAATTTTTATAGAATAGAGGAGACATACAGAAGTACCTCAAGTAAAAATTTCAAATGTTGGTTCATTTTACTTTCTTTGATATACTCTGTGGAAGTTAGGGTTCCTTAATGCTCTTGAAATCAGTTTCAAACAAGCCAGTTTGGCATTTTCACTATAAATTCTTTTCTAGGACTCTTCAAACTGTGAACAATTTATAGAATAGAGGATACATATAGAGGTACTTGAGGTAAAAATTTGAGAATCATATTTGTAGATTGGAAACATGGCATGATGTACAAGTTCATTCTTGGGAAGAGGTCCAAAACAAAAATCTTTGGGAAAGTTACCATTTGGAAATTCAAATTTTGGTCAAACCTTGTAAAGGCAGAAGTAGTGAGAAGACCTAGTAAAGGCAGAAGTAATGAGTAGACCTGGTGAAGGTAGAAGCAATGAGTAGGCCTAGTGAAGGTAGAAACAACAAGTAGACCTAGTGAAGGTAGAAGTAGCAATCAGACTCGGTGAAGGTTGGTGCATCTCACACAAAGAGATTGGTGTCTCTTGTTAAGTTGGCCCTTAGCGCTGGGATTGGTGTCTATGAAGATCTAGAAGAGTAGGTTGGTGCTGATCAAACAAGGAGATTGGTGTCTCTTTCTAAGTTGGTGCTTAGTGGTGGGGATTGGTGTCTACGAAGATATGTAAGAGTAGGTTTGTGCCGACCAGGATTCATACCAGTGGGGATTGGTGTCTCTAGAAGGTTGGTGCCTACAAAGAAATATCAAGAGAAGTTCTATGGTTTTCTCCCAAAAGGGTTTCCACATAAATCTTGTGTTCCATGTTTTGCAATTAATAGATCTCACATGTGATTGTTTTCTTATGGTTGATGATGTTTGAAAAAGTAAAAAATTGTCTTATATTGATTCACGCCCCCTCTCAGTATAAGTGTGTGCTCAACAATGTCGATTTGATAGTAAAATCTACATCTAGATCAAGACAAAGATCACTTGTAGTAGCACTATATCAAGAACCCTCATTTCCATTACTATGTACATAAATTTACATTATTGTAATTATGAACAATAGCAATTGATCCTTCTCCTCAAGACAAAAAGAACAAAAGAACATATGATTTCAAATGATATACACAACAAATATATCGTCCTTGACCCGTTCAATCCCAAAAATTTGCATTGCATAGTTCAACTACTTGTAATTCCATTGTTGACTCATATAGAATTCCTTACTGTAATCCTTACATCCTCTAATTTCTTACTTATCCTCCTTTGGTTCCTTGTTAGGATATGAAATCCAACGTTTCACTAGTTCATACAAAATATTAATAGAAATATAATCAACTATTCAATTATCAAGGAAAACCATATGTGCATTAGTAAACAAAGTAAACCAATAGTTTAAAAAAATGCCTTTCATTTTCAAATGTCAATAGTAACTGGATCTCATAGCTCTATATAACAATGGCATTGAATTGAAGCTTGAAATGCCTTGAATAGACATTGAAGATCAATCATGCCTCTTGAGTTTTCACATATTATTAAGATGATTAGCAACAAAATCCCCTTATTTCTAGTAGAAATAAACAACATTCTATCTACATAAACCATTATTCAAAAAAAGTGACAAGGGATGCAAAAGGATCAATGAAACAATCAGACAAGACCACTAGCAACTAGGTAGCAATTTGCTCTATGTTTCTTGAGTATAGTTTTAGTATTAACTTGTCATTCTTTTCATAATAATATGAAGTGAAAATTTCACTTTTCTAAATCATCATATAATGTATCTAGTTTCGATTTAATCGATCATCTTTATCCACATCATTATATCCCACAACGTCTTCCTAAACAATTAAAAAATACTCGTTTTGTCCTTAACAATAATTGGTGCAACTAATTGCTTGTTAGTTGTCGCAGACCCTTCATAATGGCTATTTCTAGTGAAGAGGAGACTTCATCTATTACAAAAACAACAAATGAGCAACAAAGGCAAGATATCTCCATTCATTTGTCAATAGTTTTCCCCCTTTTTTTGAACAATTTTTATAGTTTGTACATGAAGGCCAATGTTCTTTATTGAATTCATGTCAAAATTATCATTAAGTTTGAATTAATTAAAAAAGAAACAACAATTCAACTTGTAGCATTATTCATTTTTCCAGCATACCTAGTAATGCTTGCTCAAAGGAAGAAGTAGTACAAGCTAATACTAAGAAAACAAAAACACTTGATAAGTAAGATTTTGTTAGCAAAATTAGCAAGCAATATGTTGATCTCTTTTTTTGTCTTTATCTGTAAAAGAAAAATATAGCAAGGAAACATGCAGTATAATTTCCTAACCACACAAATGTTTCTAATAGCAAATTACAATGCATTGAAACACCATGCTCTATTGTACAACTATGTACACATAGGCCACCAAAAGTCTTTGAAGGCGATGTGCTAGTCTTGTATGGCCCAAGTTGTATAAAAATCATGAACTCCCTAACAAAACAAAGCTTTTCCATACTGATGTTGCTGACAAACATGGACAAGTGGCAATAATAGTTAATGTTGGGAACAATCTAATAACATAATTTTTTCCTTACTTGACACCTAGAATGAGTGTTCGTATTAAAAACTTTGTCCTTTAGCACAATACCTCCTTTGAACAAAGAGATGCAAAACATTGCATTGTCTTGAACACAAGCACAACCATTGAACAAATCGGAAAAGCTTGCACATACATTTTCCTTTCACTCAACAAAAACAATATCTACATTAATTGCCTTAAAGGCATCCTATGCAGTTGGATATGTTGTTCTTGTAACATTTTTTCATCAAAAAAATAATCAATATGAGTTGTTCCTAAAATACAGTCAACTAGAACACAACAAATTGATAGTAAGTACTATAAAATCGTCTACCACTATAGTCAAATCAATTTTAAATAAGCTTTCCTATTGATTTTCTCATTGAGTAAAAGGAGCATGTTAGGGATGTAATAATTGGATGATTGTAGCATTGTGTTTAGATATATTTTCTTTTCTCTTTATGTGATAGCATTTTATGCATTTGTTCAAGTCAAAAAGTAGATGCCAGAGGAGCATCACATCATCACAGTTTTGTTTGGCCTCATATTTTAGAACAAAATTGAAGTCAATTGAGTATGTAGTAATTTCATATTTGTTTATCTTCTCCCCCGAAAACTAATATTCACTATCATTGAGAATATGTAATGAATGAATTTCTATCTATTTATTTGAACCTTCTACTTTATAATTTTGTGCATCTCAATGTTTCTCCTTCTCTTAAAGGCTTATGTGAACAATGAATTTTCCTTTTGTAAAGTAAACTCAATGTCTTCCCAAAAACCCCAATATCCTATTTAAAGTTGTATTGAAATCAAAGGAATGTGAGGACTTGGTAGAGGTTATTGGAGGGCTTGTAAATATATTTGAGCATGCATTAACTATTTAATATTCAAGGCAACCATGCTTTGGCTATCCTTATGTTGGTGATGCAATTTTTATCAGCTGCAATGCATCATAAACATTGCAAAAGGAGGCCATTTAGGCCATCATTCTTTCATATTTCTTACATTGTCTAGAATAATTCTACTAGCATAGATAAGAAAAAGAGTAGATGTTGTTCAATTATCTCATACCTATCCACTATTCATCTCATGCCTATAATATTTCTTTCATTGAGATTTCTAGGATCCTAGTTGGAAATTTATGCCCAAAAGATTGTCATGAATCTATCCCTAGACATGTAGAGCAAGGAATTGTTCATCCAAAGTTTTGACTTATCCCAATTGACTTGGGCAGGTCACTTTATACATTAAATGAATTACCATAATCAATACCATCACAATTAGGTCTCATTCCAACATATCTAGCAAACACGTATTCTTGGATATCACATAATATTTTTTGCTTTTGCAACTCAAAATCACTTTGAAATTTCTAAAGGGATTATTTATAAGGTGTCAACAAGGACTCTCTAGCAAGCCTAAATTTGGTATCAAGGTAAATATATTCATATGGATAAGGCTCGCCCGCCTTGTTGATAGGAATGTAAATATCATCACTTTCTTTTTTATATGATAAAAGTTCATCCACTGAAAGGACGATTTGGGTTTCTCTAATTCCTTTTTCCCACAACAAAAGGATATTTAAACTCCCATTCATGTTAGCATGAATTTCAATATCCTTGTGATTGCCATCCAATCACACAATTTATGTAACCACACACTCATCAATATATGTCACTCCCAAAAAATATTTTTCATGATCTTTCTAGCATTAAATCATCCTTCCAATCATTGGCCTCATGTATCCTCTCCCCATCCTTGTCCTTCCATGGATGCACAATCTACATCACTTAGTCAAACAAAGTAAGGAATAAGCAGTTATAATATATTTTAGGTTCTTTTCGTCGCATATAAATGAACAACACACTAAGACAACATGAAATACATTGATATATACACAATTTCTAGTTTTCCGTATTCTAGCTACTGCATATCATCTAGGATCCTCCTCTGCTTCTCCTTCCATTGTAGTGCAATGTGAAATATTTTTGAGGATACTAAGTGCAGCTTGTTCTCAAAGCCATGCCAACCTCTCTCTAGCTACATTTTGAGTTTGCTATATATCACTCTTCACTAATAATTCCACTAGAAGATGTTCCATAGAAGTTGGTAACTAGATGCCACACTATGAATTCCTTATACCAAAATACAATCTGCACAAATCAATCTTACAAGAAGAGTGGTTCAATGTTTATCTTTGTGTCTCTACATGTGTTTATGTTATGCATGTGTATTTTCAATGTTCATGTCAAATTATGCACATATATTATTCGATGTATTTTATGTACTTAACTTAATAGCATATTTTAATGATATGCTTATAACTCGTTATCTTTCTCTAATGTAATATTTTAGTACCATTGAATTACTTTTATAGGGAAACATCCACATAAGCAAGCTTCTATTCTTCGAAACTCTCCGAATTAAAACAACTAGAGAACACTTAAGTATGGAGTTCAAATGGGATCCATACAACTCTCAAGCATCACATTAGCACATTATAATTGAGCCTCCTTCACCTCTATTATATAGGTCAAAGCGATAGGAGATCATATCCCATGATAAATGTGGAATAAACTCACTTTAGAAATTAATGAGTTGATGAAGAATAATATGCCCAATAGTCTAATAACACCTCATTGTGTATACAAAATGCCTTATCATAATGATAGGAAATATAACGGTAACCGTGGCCACTAGAAAAACATTAAACACTTTCTTACACTATCGAAGATGGTCTAGTAAATGGTGCAAATGGTATGTTCAAGCATTGCATAGAAGGAATTGTGTATTGAATTCTTAGCACCATTGATTGGCATAGATCAACGAGCCTCTTTGCACCATTTGTTCACATCTAGAATTCCTAAAAGTTAGACACTTATAACAAGAATATCTAGGGGCATTATCAATAGGAAATAAATACCATTTTGTTTGTCAAAAATTTCAAGTCCAATTGGCATGTTCACAGACGATGCATAGATATCAAGGGCTCACAGTGGATAACCTTGCATTTGACCCAATATAAATTAAACAACATGGTTTTGTGTACACTGCACTTTCTTGTGTCAGAGACATTCAAACACTTTATCTTATAAGCAAATTAGAACAAAAATATTTTGTTCTCTCTGAAAAATTTACAACTAAGACACAAATACTTCAAACAAATGCATGCTTGCAACTTGATTACAATTTGCACTCTATCCCAATAAAAGGCCATTTGTCCATATGCTCATTGAACACAAGAAGCGTGCCATTGTTTATTGGCAATATTTTCAATGAATATGAACTAATGTGTGTTGATATCTTATGCTTACAAGAGACACAAACAAACTTAGTTTTGAAAGAAACTATACTTGCAAAAAAATATGAATCTATTTCAACATTTCATCTTCAAGGCATCTATACATGTTACAAGAAGACCACAGTGGCTGAGAAATTAGATAATTATGCAATGACACATATAGAATCAATCATCATGTGCTTTGAAATCAATAATGCCATTGAAAAATTGGAAAATATCTACAATGCGCCACTTGATGATGTTTTATGAATTGTGCAAACTATAAAAAAAGACATTTAACAAAATGAATAGATTGTAATTACTAGGGATATGAACATTGACATGTTGCAAGAAAAATATACTTAGAAATGATTTCTCTCATTCATGTAAAGCCATAAATTGACCTTATATACAACAAAAACAATAAACAACAAACGACAATAGCTCAATGATTGATTGTTTTTGGACAACTCTCCTTAGTAATTTCACTATATTTCATATATTTGATGCCTATTGGACTAATCATCATGCCATATCTCTCTCAATTCGTTTCATCATATTCTGAGAAAAATAAATAATGGTGTCTATTGGAATTATTGTCATTGATGTCAAAGGATTAATGATGTCATTAATGTCATATTATGACATTACAATACACACAACATTTCCAAGATATATATATATATAGGTTTGCAAGTATATTAAAAAAGGGGTGCATGTGAAAAAATAAAAAAAAGTGAAATGGTGGTTTCAAACCCATGGATTTGGTGTTTTTTCCCATGGTATTGGGAATTAATTATTTAATTAATGGACATATCCCTGCATGAAGGGTTATGAAAGGGTATAAAAAGAGAAAGTACTGAGAGAAATTTAGTGTGTGAAAAATGGATGAGCAAATATTGAATATCATTCCAAAAGGGAAGAGTTGTGAAATTAGTTTCAGGACAACTTGGCATTTTCATGATAACTTATGTTCTATGACGTTTCAGACCTTGAAATTTTGCAAATATGGAGGAGAGATCTATGGGTACATGTGATAGAAATTTTAGATGTTTTTTCACTACACTTTCAGAGATATGCTCTGTGGAAGTTGGGGTTTATGAATGCTCCTGAAATCAATTTCAAACAAGTCAGCTTGGCACTTTCATTATAACTTATTTTTCTGGGATGTTTTAGACCTTGAAATTTTGCAGAGATGGAGGAGAGATCTTGGTTTACATGTGGTATTAATTTCAAATGTTGGTTCAATATACTTTCAGATATATTCTCCATGGAAGTGAGGGTTCTGGAATGCTCTTGAAATCAATTTCAAATAGGTCAGTTTGACATTTTCACTATAATTTCTTTTCTAGGACTCTTTGGACCATGATTTTTTTTATAGAACATAGGAGACATATAGGAATACCTTAGATAACAAAATTTTATGTTGGTGTGTTTTACTTTCTGAGATATGTTGTATGGAAGTTAGGGATTCTAAATGGTCATGAGATCAATTTCAAACATGTCAGTTTGGAATTTTCACTATAACTTATTTTCTCTGACTCTTTAGACTGTGAAGTTTTTATAGAACAGAGGAGACATACACAAGTACCTCAGGTAAAAATTTCAAATGTTGGTTCATTGTAATTTCTTGGATATGCTCTATGGAAGTTAGGGTTCCTAAATGCTCCTGAAATTAGTTTCAAACAAGTCAGTTTGGATTTTTCACTATAAATTATTTTCTGGGACTCTTCAGACTGTGAAAAATTTAGAGAACATGGGAGACATATAGAAGTACCTTAAGTAAAAAATTTAGAATCATATTTGCAAAATTGGATGCATGGAATACAAGTGCATTCTTGGGAAGAGGTCCAAAACAACAAGCTTTGGGAAATTTACCATTTGGAAATTCAAATTTTGGTTAGACCTGGTAAAGGTAGAAGTAGTGAGCAGACATGATAAAGGAAGAAGTAGTGAGTAGACCTGGTGAAGGTAGAAGTAGTGAATAGACCTGGGTAAGGTAGAAACAACAAGTAGACTAAGTGAAGGTAGAAGTAACAATCAGACCCATTGAATGTTGGTGCAACTCGCACAAAGAGATTGGTGGGGATTGGTGTCTATGAAGATCTAGAAGAGTAGGTTGGTGCTGATCAAACAAAGAGATTGGTGTCTCTTTCTAAGTTGGTTCTTAGCGATGGGGATTGGTGTCTATGAAGATTTGCAAGTGTAGGTTGGTGCCTACTAGGATTTGTGCCAATGGGGATTGGTGTCTCCAATAGGTTGGTGCCTACAATTATTTGTAACAGTAGGTTGGTGCCTACAAAGAATTATCAAGAGAATTTTTGTGGTTTTCTCCCGAAAGGGTTTCCACGTAAATATTGTGTTCCATGTTTTGCAGTTAATATATCTCATATGGGATCGTTTTTTTTTATGGTTGATGAATGTTTGAAAAATAAAAAAAAATGGTCTTATACCGATTCNCCCCCCCCCCCCCCCCCCCTCTCAGTATAAGTGTGTGCTCAACAATGTTGTTATGATAGTAAAATCTACATCTAGATCAAGACAAAACTCACTTGTAGTACTACTATATCAAGAACCCCACTTTCCGTTACTATTTATAGAAATTTACATTATTGCAATTATAATCAATAGCAATTGATCCTTCTCATCAAGAAAAAAATAACAAAAGAACATCTAATTTCAAATGATCTACACAACAAAGATACCATCCTTGACCTTGATAACTATTGATTTCAATCCAAAAAAAATTCATTGCATACTTCAACTACTTGTAAATCCATTGTTCAGTCATATAGAATTCCTTACTGCAATCCTTACATCCTCTAATTTCATATTTATCCTCCTTCGAATCCTTGTTAGGATATGAAATCCAATGTTTCACTAGTTCATACAAAATATCAATAGAAATATAATCAACTATTTAGTTATCAAGGAAAACCATATGTACATTAGTTAGCAAAGCACACCAGTAGTTTAAAAAATACCTTTCATTTTCAAATGTCAATAGTAATTGGATCTCATAGCTTTGTATAATAGTGGCATTGAATTGAAGCTTGGAATGCCTTGACTAGACATTGAAGATCAATCATGCCTCTTGGTTTTGCACATATTATTAAGATGATTAACAACAAAATCCCTTTATTTCTAGTAGAAATAAACAACATTCTAGCTACATAAACCATTGTTGAAAAAAGTGGCAATGGATGCAAAAGGATCAATGAAACAATCAGACAAGACCACTAGCAACTAAGTAGTAATCCGCACTCTGTTTCTTGAGTATAGTTTTATTCTTAACTAGTCATTCATTCATAATACTATGAAGTGAAATTTTCACTTGTCTAAATCATCATATATTGTATCTAGTTTTGATTTAATTCATCCTATTTATACACATCATTATATCCCACAATGTCTTCCTAAACATTTCAACAATACTTGTTTTGTCCTTCACAATAATTGTAGCAATTGATTGCTTGTTAGTTGTTGTAGACCCTTCATAATGGCTATTTCTAGCAAAGATGAGACTTCATCTATTGCAAAAACAACAAATGAGCAATAGAGGAAAGATCTCTCCATTCATTTATCAATAGTTTTTCCCCTTTTTTTGAACAATTGTTATAGTTTGTACATGAAGGCCAATGTTCTTTAATTCATTCATGTCAAAATTATCATTGAGTTTGAATTAATTAAAACAAAAACAATAATTTAACTTGTAGCATTATTCATTTTTCTTACATACCTAGTAATGCTTGCTCAGAGGAAGAAGTAGTACAATATAATACTAAGAAAACAAAAAAACACTTGATAAGTAATATTTTGTTGGCAAAATTAGCAAGCAATATGTTGATCTCTTTTTTTTGTCTTTATTTGTAAAAGAAAAATATAGCAAGGAAACATACAATATAATTTCTTGACAACACAAATGTTTCTAATACCAACTTACAATGCATTGAAACACCATGCTCTATTGTACAACTATGTACACATAGGCCACCAAAAGTCTTTGAAGGCGATGTGCTAATCTTGTATGGCCCAAGTTGTATAAAAATCATGACAAAGCTTGTCCATGCTGACCTTGTTGACAAACATGGACAAGTGAAAATTATAGTTAATATTGGGAACAATCTAATAACATAATTTTTTCCTTACTTGACACTTAGAATGAGTGTTCATATTTTAAAAAATGTCCTTTAGCACAAGACCTCCTTTGAACAAAGAGATGAAAAATAATGTATTGTATTGAACACAAGCACATCCATTGAGCAAATTGGAAAAGTTTGCACATACATTTTCCTTTCACCGAACAAAAAGAATATCTACATTAATTGCCTTAGAGGCATCCTATGCAGTTGGACATGTTTTTCTTTCAACATTTTGTCATCAAAACAACAATCAATATGATTTGTTCCTAAAATACAATTAACTAGAATACAACAAATTGATAGTAAGTACCATATTTTCGTAATCAAATTAAGCTTTCTTTGTTTTTTTTTAATATCTTATATTTATGAATTCAACTATCTATTTGATATTTTTTACCAGTCTTGACAAACCACATTACCACTTTTCCTTTTCAGGTACAATTGAATCGATCTTGTAATTAATTTTACTCTCACATGCAACAATAGTTAGCATGCAAAGTTTTTCCAGTGTCGATGTTTAAGAACATAGTTTGCAATGGTCCAAAAGAAACTTACATCTTGCATACTAGATAATCAACTTTTATCCATGTGTTAAATGATGAGATCACAAAAAAATACTACAATATCTCCTTGCTAACTGATTCAAGTAACACTTTTATAGCTAATAGTTTACCTTTCTCTATAGTCTATTTGAAACAATTTCATCTTTTTTTCATGCATCCTTGAACCCACAATTAGCTAATATATGCTTCATTTTCACACAGGTCAAAGGTGTGTTGATTGCAAATAAGTGTTCTTTCCACCTTTTGAACCTTTCTGCAATGACTATAAATTTTTTCTCTTAGCATCTTTTCTTTTATCAGAGAATTTAGCTCGAAGTGCTCATTGCCAAATAAACAATCCATACTTCTATGACCATATCTTGGAATGCACAATAGAAAGCACAAACACAAATATGACCTCCATGTTGTGTAACCCACAACTCTAACAAATCTTCCCAAAAATTAAAAAAATGCTTCCCAAGGATACCAAAATGATATTAGCTAGACAATGTCTCAATTGTGTCAGTTTCATCTATAGGGATCTTTTACACTATCAATGACAACACCATCTTTTCATATAATGATCAATGAGATTTGTGACTCTTCCATTATTTGACTCAATCATTATTGTTATTTATAAATAGCTCGATCCAACATTTTTTTTTTCCTTTGAAAAAAATATTTATATTCCAAAAAGAGATTATACATATGAACCGTCCAAAGGGACTCCTCAAAACAAACTCTTTCATTAATTCAGGGATGCTAGTGTCTACAAACCAGAAATTTGTTGTCACCCTCCATCTTACATTCTAGACAAAGTATCAAAATACAAAATCAAAATACCATTCCAAATCATTTTCCAATATCCAAAGGACCATTCAATTCAAACACAAAGCACTTATAAAAACAAAACAAAATAGATTGTTGCCAATGCTCACTCAAATCGGACAAAGTTACTAGAAATGAAATTCCATGCTCTTGAACTACTGTCCATTGTGGAATTCCTGAACAAAAAAAGAGACAACACATTAATTCAGGGCCTCCTTAGATAGTTGATCCACCTTCTGATTTAATTGATGATAAATATGAGTGAAGGATAACCATTCAAACTCCTGAATAAGTCAACGTGACTGAGACAACATGGATTGTAGACATATAATATCCACTTTTGTTTTCCCATTCATCCAATTGATAACAACCTCTAAGTCCCCCAACACCTGTAGATGATTAATCCCGTGTGAATTTACAAAAAAGAGAAGAGAATACAGATTCAATAATTCAACCTTAGTGGTGGATCCCTGACCAGGAGCATATATAATATGAAATAAATGATGTGAATTCACATACAAAACAAAATTGACTCCACACATGGGAGGATGTCCTTGGATGACCCCATCAAAAAAACCCCAAGGGGTCTCATAATCCAAGGATGACATAATAGACACCCACGATTTCCCTTATTTGGGTTCACATTTAAATTCCTTTGAGAGTTTTTCGATCAATCCAACAACTACTTCCATTGGGAATTGCTTATCCTAGATCACAATTATATTTCAAGCCCACCAAATATAGTAAACAAAGTGACAAGGAAGAGAATCATAGCTTGCCAACACTACATCCATTAACCAACCATGTGACACAGAGGTCTAGACTATCCTAGAGTCAAAACACCCTTGGATTAAACACAGATTAAAACTTTAGGAAATGAGGTTCCATACCTGATACATAAAGGGGAAAGAAACACAAAGGTGAAAAATTGTTTCCTCCACCTGTTGACACAAAGAACATCTACTAATACCAATCCAACCTCTCTTAAGATCATTATCCCACATTAATAGTTTGTTTATGAGGGTAAGCCAAATGACTATTTTTTATTTCGGTGGACTATGAAGCTTCCAAACATGGTCCCACCACCATAGCGAAGGCCCATTGAACTCTGCTTCCATTTGAGATTTATAACCAAGCTTGGTGGTGAAATCAATTGAAAAGGCATTCTTCGACCAAACAAGAGAGTCAAGGTCCTCTTCAACCAACTTTATGTGATTATCACATAACTTACCAATGAGCATGTGCCATTCATTAACAATCTCACCAAACAAGCCCACCTCGCTTTCATATTTCCAACCACATCTACCAATACAACTATGATGCGGTTATGAAGGAGAAAATGGGAAATCGTCAGCTATTACCGGGATATCATCTTCGTGGAAAATCGTTTTCATTCAAGAGACTGTATCGTCTTCATACTATACTGTATCATCTTCTTGCACCCGATATTGTCTTCTATTCAATATACAGTATCATCTCCAGTCGGCATTGAAGTTTTTAATACGTATATAATAGAATGATTGTGTAAGCTCATCCATCATAGAGTAACATCATTGAGTACCTACCTCCCTCACCTCCCGTCCATACTGGATCACCTATTCTCTTTTGCTCAGTTGAACCTCTCTATAAGTGCTCTGGGGATAAAGGGAGCCTTTGTCTAAGGCCCCATGAAGATCCAAAGAATATAGAAGGGGACCCATTGATGAGAACTGTTAAATAGGTATATTGAATGCATCCCACAATCCAATTAACAGAGGCGAGGTTCATCCCCATTTGGACTAGCACCGAATGAAGAAAGGTCCAACACACCTTGTTGTAGGCCTTTGAAAAATCCAATTTGAAAAAGACTAAGGGAATTTTAGAGGTTTTAATTGAATGCATCACATCATGGGAAAGAGTCATTGCATCGTGAATTCGATGCTTGAAGAGGAAGCCAAACTATTCCTTGGAAATGATATCACTTAGAATAGGCTTAAGCATATTTTCTATGATTTTGGATACCACCTAGCATGCCTCAAAATAATAACAATAATGATACTACCTCCTTGGCTTGTACTTTCCTTGTAAATCTGGGGTTTGTACAAAATTGAGAAGTGTTGTGCAATGTATATGCATCATGCACTAACAATAGTATAGGTCTGAGATTGATTAAGGGGTTTAAATGCATGAAATTGTGAAGGGAATTCAATTGCAGAAATAAAAGTTAAACTAGTGCTTGACTGAAAATCACACCAACTTGAAAGAACAAATAATCTAGATTACAGTAAAGGAGATATAATCTATTAGCATAAAATAAAGTATATTGAACCATGGGAAAGAAAACTGAATGTAAAGCATGAATTCATTCTATTATATGATAGAAAAATGCAATTAAAGAAGTTGAACTAATGCATGGAATAAATGAGATAATTTATGCCTAACCCTTGAATCAACAACAAACCATATGTCATATTACTTTCTATTGCTACTTTTATGAAAAGAAGATTAAGAGAAATTGAGATCTAGAGCTAAAACAATCCTACAAGAAGTTTCTACAGAAACTGTAATAGTTCTATAGGAATTGTAACAACCCTACAAGAAACTCCTACAGGAAGCCAAAAAGAGTCTTAAGAAGTTAGCAGGAGTCTTCAAAACATAATGAAGAAAATCTGAAGTTTCCAGTCTTCAAAAGACACCCAAGATCATCCCAATAGGTTGCTAACTCTTTCTACAGGATAACTGCTAAAACTAATTAGTTAATAACAAATAGACATAAATCAGAATTAATCATGCATGACTATATTAATCTTCAAGAGATGATGAAATACTGACTAATAAATCACTAAACATGCAAGGAAAAAAGGGAAATTCCAACAATTTCCTTGAGCCCTCTTGAGTGGGCCCTACCCAAGAAGCACAAGGAACCTTAGAAAAACTCTAATAAGTTGAGAACAAGACCATCTTTGTTTCATAAAAATCGACAGTACATCAAGAGAAAAGCTCCAAGTTCCAACAAAAAGTCTTCTTAACAAAATCTCAATAGAATATCAACTAAAATCTCCTCCTTTCCCCCCTAAGCTAGAGGTCTATTTATATTCTTGAGAACTCGACCTCTTTGCTTGTATTGAGGAGGAAAATGGGAAAATAGGAGATCTCAGTCAATCTCATCTGAATCTCGAACTACTACTGGCAAGGAGTGGTCATTAGTGAACTGAGAGCGCTCTAGAAGTAAGTGGAGACAGGGTCCCTTGATTCTTGGATGACAACGCTCTTAGGGGGACAGGGTCCCTTGATTCATGGATGTCAGCACCCTTAGGGTCCCTTGATTCATGGAGTTATCCTTTCTTCAAGGTGTTCGACCTGCTTGATGCTAGACACACATCTTAACACATCTATTAGAGCAAAAAGGTATGATATACACAAAATTCCATCTAAAAAAGGATTCACTAAGAGACATACAAAAAATACTCATGACTTACTATTAAAAATGGTAAAAAAGAAAATATTTAGTCATATCACGGTGGAAAAATGTGCCTATGATGAGCCTTTGAGATAGAAAATATTTAGTCTCATCATCGCCTTACACACGACATTATAGCAAGAAATCAGACGATAGTCTTCGAAAGAGACCACGCCCTTTTTTGGGGAATGAGGGTCAAAGACGTGGAGTTCATCACTCCTAGAAAATTTCCATTTCGTTTGGATTCCTGAACCACCTTCAGAAGATCATCTTTCAGTAGCTCGAAAAAACCAATATAGAATTCAACCGAAATCCATCAGGACCTGGGCTTTTTCCTTTCTTCATGGAAAAAAAGGTCGACTCTGAATCGAACTATGAAACCTAAGATTCCAACGCTTCATTCATTTATTCATTGAATACCTTCGATAATAGTTTGAGAACTCCTAACATTTCCTCGATAGGACAACCAACCAATTCCTAGAATAACAAGCTAAAATGACTTCTAGCCGCTTCCGCCTTTCCCTCAAAAGTCTTAGACAAATTCCCATCCTATTTGGACACCTCCAAAATGGTGTTTAGGTTTTTCCAGAAATTAGCATACTTATGGAAAAAATTTGTGTTACTCTCACCTTCAACAAGCTAAACAACTATGCTTTTTAACCTCCAAGTAGCTTCTTCCTTGGCCAAAAGGTCATGTTTTTGGTTCATCAACAATTGCAAGGTAGAAGCCTCCTCGTCTGAGAAAATATCAGAGGTATTGATCTAAATTTATGCAGGAATGCAACATAATACACAAATAACCATAAATACAAAGATGTGGTGGAAATAACACTTCATTTCATTAATATCAAAGAACTGAAATTTGTTTACAGACAAAATAGAAATAAACTAGCTAGGGCGATGGTAGCTTATCTATGAGAAGAGATGTGGCGGATACATGCCTCTAAACTCTTTGTTACAATGAGGATTGAAGGCCTATATGTTATTGAGAAACAATGGAAACCCTAAACATCCAAAAACCTAACCCTAGGAGATGAAACACCAGAATATGGGCCCCGTCGGGGTAAATTGGTACATCAATTTCCTGGGGTCGTAACTTTTGCATACTATCTCCATTTGATGCATATGACACATCGTTAGAAAGATCTATTTGAGGAATACAACTAATGACATTGAATATCATCTTCTACATCAAACAAATATGCTCTGACTGGTTGATGCCCAAACAACGTCATTTAGGGCCTCAAAACGGCTCCGAAAGTTCAGGACCCGAAAAACTGCCAAAAATAGTAAATTGTGCTACAATTAAGGAAACTGAAAAACTGAAAGAAACAATGGTGGGGGTCAAAGTGGAATAGTCAGGTGGCCACCAATATCCACCTGTATAATTCCTCCCCCCTTAGGAAGCAATGGTACCCATTGCGTTGAGTTCCTCCATGAGATGAGGAAACTTCTGCTGAACTTGGTCCCTGGTGAGCCACTTGCCCTGGTGAAGGACTTGGCCTGCTTTGACAAATCGATATAGATGGATCCTTTGTTGGCGGGTGTTCTTGATCTATGTGTCCATAATCCGATCAGTTGTGGTCGGTTCCATGCAGTCTGGGTTTAACTCTGTTGGTGTGAGTTGTTCTGCCATGTCAGATGTGTCCAATAGAGGTGGAAAGTAAGGCCGAAGGTGGTCCACATTGAACACTCGGTGCAGACCAAGGAATGGTGGGATACTGAGCTCGAAGGCACTAAAACCTTGGTGATGGTGTATGACCCATATCGGAATGGACGAATCTCGCAGTGGGGTTCAGCGAGGCGCTCCTTCTGCAAATGTAGCCACACTTTGTCACCCGCCTGGAAGTTGTGTTGCACCCGATGATGATCATGTCGCTGCTTGTACTTAGCATTGGATCTATCCAATATGTCATGAACATGTTGGCGAATGTGTTGGATACACTCAATGAATTTGTTCTCCTTGGAAACTTCAGACTGGACATGAGCCGAATCAGCCTAAGTAGCTGCAAATGGTATGGCTACACCAATGGGACATAGTGGTTGGAATCCCAAGCCCACCTGAAAGGGGTTGTGGTCAGTTGAGCTATGGAGGGCTCAGTTATAGCTATTTTGTACATAGGGTAGGCTCTCATCCCATGTGTGTGGATGCTTTGAGTTGTACATGCGCAAAATGTGTACGATCATTCTGTTGACAACCTCTGTCTAGCCATCAGTTTGGGGATGGAAAGTTGTGTTGGATTACTCAGAGGGGGGGTGAATCAGTAATAGAGCAATTATAATCCTTTTTAAACCAAATAATCCAAGTTTTATATCAATGTATAATTATCATATAATAATGAGCAATGAACAAATGAACAATCATACATATACATAGTACACCAGTGTTTTACGTGGAAACCAAAGTGGGAGAAAACCACATAATGCTTTTTCTTGTATCTCTTGAAGAATTACATTCATTGGAAGCATCAACTTCCTTTGTTTTCCAACTACAATAGGAAGGAGGCTCCAACCCCCTAGTTTCTTAGGCTACAACCTTAGGGAATCTCCAACTCCCCAATTCTCTGGCTACAACCAGAAGGAGGCTACAACCCCCTATGTTCTCCGGCTACAATCAGAAGGTGGCTACAACCACATGTCCTTGCCCCATCCAACCACCCTGAAGTATAAGTAGAATGATGGAACCAGTTTCACACTATCACTATGAGATATACCGCTATAAACCCATACCAATAAACCTGAACTATGCATCAACCATGCATCAACCTATACCTCAACCTGTAATCAACCTGTACCATAAACAAGTGCATCAATCATGCACCAACCTGTACCAAACAACCTGTAATCAACCTGTACCATAAACAAGTGCAACCAACCATGTACCAAGTGTTAACGCTCTGTAAATTTCCTAGAGGTTGTCGGAAAAGAAGAAATCTACGGGAGGTAACTTTATCCAACCACTTCGAAGTTGGGATCTAGCCCTACTAGCTTCAGAGAGGGATCTCTCTGTATGATTTAGATATGTTTCAAATTTAAAATATTAGGCTAGGTAAATAAAATATGTTTGTTTTGTTTGTTGTAGTTTTCTTTGAGTTGGATAAGAGAGATTTACACATACATTGGGCTATGGGGTCTGTATCATGAAAATAAAGTCTAAACCAGAAAACAAAGAAACTTTTCACAGGGCAAGATAATGTAATCACTGGATTCTTTTAGCGGCATAAATGAGGAATAGCAGAAAAGGTGAGAATGTCAATTACAACAAAGAAGCAGTTAAAAATTTCTTTATTGTAAAATAAGAAGATGAAACACTAAAATATTTTAAAGTCAGAAACAGGGTATACAAGGATAAGTCCTGCAACGTTCGTTACTTTCAAAGATTAGATTTAGAAAACAATATGATAACTAAGCGAGAATAACATTTAACTTAGAAAGGAAAACATCACCAATGAGTACACGCAAGAATCCTGTGAAGATGCCTCTTTGTATTAACGGAAGATCTCTTGAAAAATATTACAGTCTGGTAGCTCTCAGGGCGTAAAGATCAACCCCCAATACTTCGAAAAGTGAAGTATTTATAACCCAAAATTACAAACGATCCTGTCATTAAAGATCAGGACGTGGTAAATCTATTTTTAGCTTAACTAACTTAACAAATTACAAAAATCTAGGAAACTGTTTGATTATGTGTCAAAACTTCATGTTGTTTTCTAGGTGAACCGTTGGTGAGGCCTCTGCACGACCTCGTCTGACTGGATAGCTGACTGGGCTGGGACAGCTCATCGACTACTCGATCAGGTCGCAAAGCTCTTCCCATCTAAGATGACTGGGAACGCTGACTTTGAGTAACCTTCGGTAGAATTCATCCATCTCTGTGTACTTGGTTAAAGTAGGCTTGATGATGAAGATGTACCGGATCTCATGCTGTATCCTGATGTCCAACTGAAGTGCATCTAGGAATTCCTTGCCAGTGATGCTGCCTTGAATTTCTAAAAATTTCGAACTATCCTTAGCCACGTCGGCTATTCTGTTTTTGTAATCTGGGAGTGTCATCAGTTTGTCATTTATCACCTTCAAACTAGGAAGTTCTTTCTTCTGTATAGCCTTGATCTTCCTGAAAAACCTTTGTACCCCTAGGTCCATAGCCTGAACCTTTTCTTCCAGCTGTAGCATCAGTTCTTTCTTGGTCAAGACTATCTTGACCTCAAGGATGGTCTTCGTTCTATCCTCAATTCTCAGCTCTTCCAGCTCCTCTTTGGTTTTAGAATTCAGGAATTTGATGATTTCATTAGCCTGTGTGGGCATCTCTCCTAGTTCTGATTTAATATTCTCGATGGCTTGTTTACTTCTCTGCACCAATTCATTTTGCTCAAACATAATCTGTATCATTGGCCATATTTCATTCATAGACTTGGTGATGTCTGTCCAGACACTTTCTTTGACTTCGGCCAATGTTTTGCATGCCATTGTTTACTTCCGAAGCTGTTGTAACTCTTGTTTGAGTTGGTTTGATACTTGTTTTTCCTTGGAGTAGTTGGTTTGGTAAGAAGATTTGAGTTCCTGAAGGTTCTCGATCTCCTTTTTGAGCTTGCTAATCTCTGTCTCCTGCAGATTCATCTCTTCCATAGATTTAGCCAATTCAACCGTCTTTTCCAGAGACATCAGTGGATTTGCCGATGGAACTTCTGCTAGTGACGTTGTGCTCACTCCTGAGAGTGGAACTGCGCTCAATGGAATGACTTCCATGGGTTTTGACTGTTCTTTCTCTTTCACTAGCTTCTCCATCTCAGCTTCCATTTCCTTCAATTGTGCATTCTACTCCATGATCAACTTAAGCATTTCATCTTTTTCTCCTTCTGTCTCTGTTATTTCCTTTGCCTGCGAGTCTACTTTTGGTGGCAGCTTCAATTATTTCCTCATAGATGCTATGTCGACATTTTTCTTCTTGATCATATCCTCGACTGCTTTCACATTCGAGGGATCATACTCGATCTTGAGGACCATTTCCTCCAACGTCTTGATCCTGTTATCCTTGGCAAAGGATGATATTTTCTCCAACTTCAACTGTGTATGGACATTGTTCAGAGACACTTGTAACCTGGAGGCAGTAGTGGAAGCATGTGCCAACGTGGAGAAAACCATTTCTCCTGTTTGCCTGTGCAGATCCATTTGATCAGCTGGATGCACGTCCTTAGTCTGGAATTCAAAAGTGGCCCTTTTGTAATCGGTGATTACCTTTGGGTCTGGAACCTATGCTTGGAGAAATGCCATGTGCATTTTGCCCTTCTCAGTGTCGAATGTCGATAACAGCCTGTGTTGTGCAGTCGAATTCTGCTTCCAGAACTGGGCGTATGTGTTGCTGGTCAGAGTCTGATTCTTTTTCTTGATCAAATCGTATTTCTCAAAAATACTCAGCTTCGGTCCTATCTTGCCTGGCTGGTTGATTGGTGGAGTAGCCATATGCTTCTTTGGTAATAATGTGGTTATGATCTACTTGTCACTTGTACTGAGGAGTGACCGATCAACCTCTGTCATTGTAGTGGATGGAATCTCCTTTTCTCCCGCCGGGTCAGGAGTCGGACTGGCTTTTGGCCTCTTGGTATGCAATCGAAATTCTTCTGATGATACTTCTGTGACAGGAGGTGACAGATCCTGCCTAGGCCTTTTCTCTTTTGGAGCCTAAGGTGTGGTCGTCTGTGATACAATGACCGGGAGGTCCTGTGGTTCCGCCTCAACCAAAGTATTTGGCTCCCATTCCGTCTGGTTGGAAAAATTTTCTACCTCAGGCCTAGATATGTGAACATATGGGATATTCTTGTTTTTTGTCCTCATCTCATAAATAATCCCGCACGGATCATAGTGCCATGTGAAACTAACAAAGAATTTCATTTCCTTTAGTAGTCTGTCTGCTTCCTCCCCGGTGCCTCGACTGTTGCAGATGAAAGACCCATCTTCCCTTTGATTCTGAGTTGTTGCTTCTTCTTCAAAGACACAAAATGTATATCGTCCGAGTTTATCATCTGCCTTATGTATTCCAGGGCAAAAATTCTAACAGGTAAGTATTTGGGTAGTTTGTATGGGGCCAATTCGCACCCATAGACTCTGATCTCACTATGATTTTGGTACAGGTACCAATCACCAGTCTTTGTATGGTCTGAGAGATGTAGGATCCTCTGAACTTCATCATTAATTTTGGGTTCAGGTCTACCACTAAGCATACTCACCACTGGGTGGTAGAACTGATCGATGAACTGCTTGAAACTGAATTCCATGGAGTTATGTATGAGTAGGGAAGTCCATGCGGTTACTGCCTGGGGTCTGCCATCTCTATCCATCTTCTGCATAGAAAAAGCAAATTTGTCCGCTTGGAAGAAAACACACAGGTATTCCAGTATTGAAGAATACTGGAACATGCCTTGTGTGGTGAAATTGATGAATTTCTCGTGGATGTTGTTCGCCAAGAACGTGCTGAAGTCAAACTGTGTAGTGGGTTTCTCATCAATGGAGAAAATAGACAAAAATCCCAAAATGGGTTCATCTACCCATTGATCTGAAAAATAACCAAGCAAGGCGCATAGTGACGTGATAACCTGGTTTCCTTTTGTTTAAAACATAGAGGAAGGATAAGGGGGGTTTGTACTAAGGAGCTGAGCGGATTGTGGAAGAAAAAGCTCAAAAATCTGAGCTCTTTGAGGAAACGACAGCTTCTGGTATAGCTCTGTGATGACCTCGAGGTTTAAAGGCGAGGCGGAGTCGGCTCGGGATATTTTCATCATTTGGTCGATGGTTTCTGGCGTGATGAGGAAAAGATTTTCCCCAGACGAGGAAAAAATGGCTAATTGCTCAGGGATATAGTGGGCTTGGCACTTGAGGGTGAATTATGGGAAGTGGTGAATCTGGGGGAAGAGATACAAGGGTAGGTTGGACTCTCAGAGTTCAATTTTGTCACTCTGGTCCAGGAAGACTTCTTTAAGCCATGATTGTAGGTTTGCAAAGTCGAAATCACACTTTGTGTATGGGATTAAGTAGTCTTTTTCAGCCAGAGGAATTCTGTCAAGGTCGATAGGAGGCGAGAGAAACAGATTCTCCTCACCTTCTGTTTGTTTTGACTTTGGCGCCATTACTGTAACAATACCTGCAAATAAAACAATGTTAGCAGGGACGACTGTAGCTGGGGGCAACTGACTGTAACGGAGAGGAAAAAAGGGTAAATTCTCTAGTGCGATGAGTGGATAAATGGTGAACGAATGAAGTGGTGAGGGTAGTTTTGAGTAAACAGGTATTCGTTGGGTGCGGGAGACAGGTCAGCTAGTTAACGGATAAGTTATCCAGTAATAAATGGCCAACGGGTCATTTAGAACGTGAGATGGCAGGTGACAATGACTGAGGCATACGGATGAGTGACGTGGTGGTTATCGATTGGGGGAAAAGACCATGGTGAAAGGAATTTCCATAGGTGAACGAGGGAAGAGGACTGACGGAGTTATGAGATGTGACTCTTATGGAAAGGTGGATAATGACATCACGAGGTGACGAGGTATGTTAGATAGTAAGAGGCGGTGGGATTCGAGACCAGTAGATTCATACCACATATAGATAGGGGGCTCGCCATAGTACAATTCCATTCCGGACCCCCCCCCACCGTTAAAAGTAGATCAGTCGGGGGGGTCCAAAAAATACCTTGAGCCATTGATCTGCGTGCTTTTCTTTCGACCGCAGATCTGTGTGTGATATTTAACACACATTCCGGACCCCCCCCC
Source organism: Picea engelmannii (assembly GCA_009831015.1). Taxonomy (NCBI): domain Eukaryota; kingdom Viridiplantae; phylum Streptophyta; class Pinopsida; order Pinales; family Pinaceae; genus Picea; species Picea engelmannii. The sequence continues at coordinate 114,055 of ML792367.1, forward strand.
CTCCATTAAAGGCAGAACGGACGGGGGGGGGG
>ML792367.1:114947-191952 GCA_009831015.1 Picea engelmannii
AAGTATGTACCAATCATGTGTCAACTACTCATCAACTATGACTCATCAATATGTACCAACATCATCAACTATACACCTCATGTATGTGCCAACTCATCAACTACTTGTCTCAAACATGTACCCAACTTGTACCTCAACCAAAATCCCTCATCAATTTCACCATCTAAATATGATTTGTAACTCTGTAATATACGTAGTGTATATCATCACATACCTACAAACCTTCCTTGACTTTAACAATAAGAGACTAGCATTTTCATCAAACTTTTCTTTAGTCTCACATGACTAGTTTTGGATTAGTCAACAACCCTAAATTGAAATTATCATAACCATGTAATTGTAATGAATAAAGATATGAAAATGATATAAATTGTTCTTCAGTGTGTTTTATGCAATTCCTCCAGGTTTCACTACTTGGAACCTCTTAGAAAAGGATTTATAGAAAAAATGGCATACCTTGTTGAATTTTGTCTTATTCAAGAGAGCGACCTTGTAGAGTGTGCCCTAGATGGAATATTTGTTGAATGGATCTTAAAATGTTACAAAAAATACTACATACTATAATATAACCAACACATTTGGTCTTACTGAATTTGGACATGTTATGAACAAGTTATGACATTTTTACCTGAAACACTTGTTTTAGACTAGTTTCAGGACTAGCCACAAACCCTGTTTTCCACAGAGTGTAACTCCAAACATAAAATGACCCACAAGACGATTTTTTTACCACAGATACTTGGATATGTTTCCTCAATGGAATATCAATTTCATAGTCTGAATCATTCTAGAAAACAATTTATTTCAAAAATGGTGAGATGACCTATAAATAACATACCTTAGAAAACATCATCAAAATAATTTATCCTCCCTTGAATTCTGGCCTTATTTTCTTCACCTTCCCTATGAAATTCGGCTTAGATATCGTTTGGTTACCTCAGAAACCTATAGATATTCAATATTCTCAATTTTGGTCTAAAATGAGAGAGCCTTGCCTCTTATTTATACTCTCAAAGTAGCTTCCTTAAAAACATCTTCTAGGTCACTTTGCCCACTTTCCTTATATTAGGGTTAACCCACTTCTAATTTCTTCATTAAATTTATTATTTAAATAATTTATTTTGTATTCAATTTGAATTATAGTACACTCATCACTTCACTTTATTATTTACCTTCTAAAATCTCTTAAACCATTTTGACTACTTTGACCTTTTGGGGCTTCTAGATGACATATGAGGGTCCTCCAATTTCGTAAGGCCATAACTCTCAAACCGTGAGGAGTTATGTGACGTTCCACATACCACCAAAAATGGAATGACATGTACTATCCATATAGAATAGTATTACCTTAAAATATATCAAAACTCATACCATTATCCATCAAACAAACTTGGGTCCATTACCCAAACTTGGGTTCTCCAACTTCTCATGGCCATAACTCTCTAACCGTGAAGAGTTATGTGACGTTCCACATACTACCGGAAATGACATGACAAAAAATATCCATATAGGATAGTTTCACTGAAAAATTCACTGACCTTCATCTCATTATTACATAAATAATCATGGGTTCTCTAACCATACTTCTAGGATAACTCAATCCGCAAAGTATCTTCCCATGAGGGCTTTCACCATAAGGGGACGACTTTGGAGTTCATCCATTTATACTTATTATCAACCATGACAAGACAATAATGAGTCATCTTTACATCAAACAAACATGAGTCCATTACCCAAACCTTTGTGCTACCGGTCTTTCTTCAAGGGTTGACATCAATGACAACCAACCTTAATCAACAATCTCCCCCTTTAGCATTGATGGCAACACTCTGATGCAAAATTGAAATTATGTCATGAAATACTGAAGTCATATCACTCATTCTCCCCCTGGAAACATGCCTATGTCCTCTGTATCTCTGTGACCATTTCTCCCCCTAGAACCATGTCTTTGTCCTCTGCATCTGATGAATCTCTCCCCCTTTGTTATCAATGGAAAAGTTATCTTTCCATTCGAGGCTACTCCCCCTGACTGAACTGTCCTCTTTATGGTGCTTCCTCGTGTACATCTAAGAAATATAAGATAATCATTCAAAAGAATTCATTTTGGAGTAGAAATAACTCCGAGTCTATGGCGAAAATACTCAAAGGCTTCCCGTGGAAGTGGTTTTGTAAAGATGTCTGCCACTTGTTCTTTTGTGCCCACATACTCAACTCTGATTTTCTTGTCTGCAACTTGTTCCTGTAGAAAGTGATATTTTATTGGAATGTGCTTTGTCTTGGAGTGCATCACTGGGTTCTTTGAGATATTGATGGTGCTTATTATCACAATAGATTGGAATGGGCTCATCATACTCAACCTGTATATCTGTCAAAGTTTGTTTCATCCAAAGAACATGTGTACAACATGTTGCTACTGCAATATACTCTATCTCGGCTATAGATAGAGATATTGATGATTGTTTCTTGCTTAGCCATGCTACTAAACACTCACCCAAGTAGAACGCTTCTCCACCGGTGCTTCATCGGTCATCAATACAACCTGCCCAATCTGCATCTTTGTAGGCAATAAGAGATAGATCCTTTCCTTTTTGATACCATAATCCAAACCCTTTTGTTCCTTTGAGATATCTGAAAATTCTCTTCATTGTTAATACATGTGAGTCCTTTGGTGCTGCTTGAAATCATGCCACCTATCCAATTGTATGCATTACATCTGGTCTGGATGCTGCCACATATAGTGGGCTTCCAATCATTGACCTATATTGCCTCAGATCTGTAGACTTTGAATCATCATTTTTTCTTAACTTGCAACTAGTTTGCATGGGAGTGATAATTGGTTTGCAATCTTCCATTCCGAACCTCTTTAACATTTCTCTAATATACTTGGTTTGAGAAATAAAAATTCATTGGTTGCTTTGATGTATCTAAAGTCCCAAAAAGAAGGATAGTTCTCCAAGTAATGACATTTCAAATTCATTATGCATATCCTTTGCAAATTTCTGTCTTAACCTATCATCATCACTACCAAAAATAATATCATCAACATAAACTTAAATTAATAAAATATTACCTTGACTTACCTTGATGTAGAGGTTGTTGTCTGCACTTCCTTTTCTGAACCCTGCACGTTGTATATATTTATCCAGTCTAGAGTACCATGCTCTAGGAGCCTGTTTTAGACCATACAAGGTCTTCTTTAATTTGCACACTGTTAGGACCAAGAAATGTCCTTTTTTCACTATATCTTTTACCCTGTCAACCTTATCATTTCTTTGCTAAATGCCTACTTTAATGCTGCCAAGACCCTTTTTCCCACGGTATAAATCATTAATCATGCTTTGATATTCTTGTTTACTTAACATGTTTGATTGGTAGTATTTCTCATACTTTACCCATATATGTACAACTAATGATCAAATTGTGTAGAACAACCAAGACTTAAAAAAGATAGTTGTTGTTACACCAATTGTTACCGCTAGTGCACTAGTATTGCATGTTGTTACATGACTACAACACCTACACACTTTTCCCGGAAGGTGTCACACTTGCTGCAACAGACGCCTACCGATCCTGGAAGTTATTACACCGACTACAAAAATTATGCTCCCTTTTGGAAGTTGTTGCAAAAGATGTCCACTAATCCTAGAATATGGTCTACCATGCAAATTCGAATCATAAAGACTGATCCTCAAGGCTGCTACACGTTTTGGTTTACACTGATGATGAAGATCATTTAACATATTTTGTAACAGATCTTGTTTGGAGTATGTTTTCAACTGAATGAATCTGTCTTTAAATAGAAGAGCTTTTGTAATCATTAGGGGAAGGATTAATAGTGGAACAAAGAGTGAAGAAAAGAACATATTGTATTTGAACCCTTTTTGGTGAATTAACAAAGAGTGAATTGAGTTTCTTTAATCTCTTGTAGCCTATTTTTGAGTGGATTCAGTGAGAAGGAAATGGCTCGCCTTCCTCATAGACTCCCCTCTGTTTTGTTGTCTTAGATTAACTGCTTTGAATTGGATAATTGATCTGTTTAGCACTTCTAGCATCTATCTGTTGTTACAGTCAATTCCTTTATGAATAAATGTGCATCAATGTGTCTCGTGAGAATTAGATTAGATTGTTGAATACTGTTGGAGAATTATTTTCCTTTTCTACATTAGATTTATGTTGTCAAGTGAAAGAAAATAAAAGTATTAATTCCTTTTCTGCAAGTAAGTAGGTTTCCTTTCAACAATTAGCACAGAACTTCCTTCTGCAAGAGTAAAGTAGAAAGTTAATATATATTAGATAATCCAAGATTCTTATACACTCATCCATTTAGGTTTCCCATTATGCAAGTTTGATTTCGATTCTGTAGAACTCCAGTTGTGTCAACAACTTGTGTCAGTGTTCAACTTTTCAATTTGATTTCTTACTGCAATTTGATTAATGTTGCTTTCATAATCTAGCATAGATTGTGCACAATTATATTGCAATAACAAACTTCCCTGGGTTTGACAATTCACATTGAACACCTTAATTATCTATTTATTTAGACAATTAAAGTGCCCAACATTTTGGCGTCGTTGCCGAGGAAGATAATTATAGATTTTTGTAAGCACGTTAGTTTTCTTTCTTAGGAATGAATAAGTTTGCATGAATCAAGAAACAAGAACCCCCAAAAATACTAACCCTATAGGTACCACAGGACGTAGTGGAAGAAATCCTGCACTAGGAAGGCCAACCTTTGTTGATGAGATTATAGCCAGAGCAGATTCTTCTTCAGGATCTATCTTTCTCTCTTCAAATCCTCCAAGAAGGCATATTCCCTAGTCATCAAAACTGCCCCATTTAGAAACATCATTTTAAATAGGGGCTGAAGCTGAAGAATTGTCGCCAACAAGTCAACATGCAACACTGGAGAGCATTGAATATCAAGAAAGTATAGCTTGGAACAGGGAGAGGCCAGAGGACGTTGTTTATAAGATTAACGAACAGATTGTCACCAAAGAGGAGTGAGACGCTTTCCAGATTGAGTGGAGAGAAAGAGAACTCATGGAGAATCAAGGAGATAATGAAGAGGAGCTCCACCATGGGGAACCAATAAACAATGAAAATCAGGTAAATGATGAAAATACTATATCTACCTTGGTTTCTCCTATATCTGATATTCCTACACGAGGAGTGGCTCCTATGAAGAACATACCTCTCTCATCCCTGCTAAATTTCCATGGATTATCTACTGGGGATCCAGATGAGTTTATGTTTGAATTTAATATTTTATGTAGAAGCTATGACTACACTACTACTGTGCAGAAGATTAAATTGTTTCCATCTACATTAAAGGGTAATTCTCTAAGATGGTTCATGAGCCTTGGAGGAGAGAATATTTCAACATGGGGACAAATGAGGCAACTTTTCTTGAACAAATACCAAGACTACTGTTGAACAAGGGAACAGAGAGAGGAACTGTTCAAGATGTCTCAGAAGGAAGAAGAAACCCTTGAAGATTGTGTGGAACGAATCCAGTATAATCTACAAAGGTCTGGACATCCGGATGCGAGTAAGGACATTCTGAAAACTATTTTGCTAAAAGGAGTTAGAGATGATTGTTTAGATATGTTGAATATACTGGGCAAGGGAGATATATCTAAGGAATCTTATGATGACATTGTAAACCTTTGTAAAATATGCTTCCGAGGATCTACAAGGAATAAGTCAGATAATCGGGATACCACTTTTTCAAGGCTACATAAATCAACCAATGGAGGGGCAACAAGAGCAGAAATAGGAAAGCTATTAGAAAATTTCAAAACATAAATGATTAAATGTTTTGCTTCACAAATGGATACTCTACAAGTCAAACAGAAACAAGAAGAATCAGATCAAGCATTGTCCATTTTCTGTCTGAAATGCGGAGATAAACATCCACCAAGGGAGTGCCCACTGAACAATGTCCAGGTATGTCTTATTTGTGAATTGAATCATGCCACTAACAAATGTCCTTCTTTACTAGGTGTGAAAGCATCAATGAAGGCAACTAATGAAGAAGCAAAGGTTGCCTATCTAATAACACATCGGAGACAATGGCAACCACGAGGTCAAGGTATGAACTCTCAATTTAATCCTGCAACACTTAATTATTGGAACAATCAGCTTCCTTATTGCTAGATGAATGCCCCCCCTCCAAATCCAATTCCCCCTTCTTATCAGGATCCCAATACATGGTTACCTATGCCCCAACAATAGAATCACCTTGAACAATGGAACCCATATTGGAGAGGCCCTCAACAACAGCCTAGCTATCAAAACCATCAATCGAACCTCTATCAACAACAGTTCCAACCCCAGTATCAACAGTAACAACTGCAGTTACCTTCCAATACCCCACAGAACAATCCTCCATTACGACCTCAGATGCCTGTGCAACCTAACCCAAATCCAAATAATAAGGTCATTCAGAACATTGATATACACAATGTGTCAGCTCTGTCTATTACTCCTATGCCTTATGATGAGATAAAATTAAGATCAGGGAGAATAGTCGAGCCAATAATTGAAGATGATCCATCTTCAGAATCAGACAAAGAATCAGGGGAAAAATCATCTACTGATACAGAAGAAATTGACCAACCTATCATAGGATTAGCAGACCTCCATTCCCTGGAAGATTGGAAATTACCAAGACTATGGAATTACCATCCTTCAATCTCTTAGGAGAATTGCAAAATCTGCATGTTAACATTCCACTCTTGCAAGCGATTAGAAATGTCCCGATTTATGCCAAGACTGTGAGAGATATATGTATCAGAAGACCTGGAAGAAAACCTAGGGACCCCCTCATAGTACATGTAGTGGGGGATTTGTCTGAAGTAATGCTAGGCAAAACCCCACCTATTAAATATGGCGACCCAGGAAACCCTACAGTCACTGTCAAAATTGGACAGACATTTATCCCCCATGTGTTCATTGACCTAGGGGCAACAATTAACATTATGCCAATAGAAACTACACAATTGTTGCAACTTAGAACGCAATTCCGACCTACTCCTACTGTTTTAGAATTAGCTTATCATTCTACCATCAGACCAGAAGGAGTAATCGTTGATCTAGTTATTTCAGTTGATTCATGGGAGTATCTTGCTGATTTTGTCGTTTTACAACCCAAAACCCATCTGGGGGGCCACCCTCTAATTCTAGGAAGATGATGGTTAGCTACAACTGATGCTTTCATTGGTTGTCGATCTGGTTCCATGACCATCTCTGATGGTTATGAGACAAAAAACTTACCCTATATCCTCATGCTACACCTAGTATGGAACCCGAAAATTCTTTATGAATAGACATTGAGGATGAAAGTTCTCTACCTATGTTAACCATAGGAAAATCCATGAATTTCAAAGATGAGACAGAGGATGATTTAATTAATTGATTTATCTGTAACCCCTCTATTGTTACACAAAACACGCACCACCTATTGAGTCTAATATTCGACCCTATTGCCCAGGAAGGAACAAGCCTAGAAACGTTCTTTGAAACTATTGTAAATCAAGTTAATTCAGCTGAAACAACAAACACTGAAACACAAGCTGAATTATTTCCTAAAGTCGGTTCAAAAAGTATTGTTGTATAGATCAAACCTGGAAAATCCTTGAATATCAATCCTGATTTATCTTCTGCTGAAACTCACTGATTGATGAAGTTACTAATTGAACATAAGGAAGGATTTGCCTGGGATTACATGGATATGAAAGGAATTTCCTCTGAACTATGCACCCACCATATATACATCAAGGAAGACTGTCGACCCATTTGCCAACCCCAAAGGAGGATGGACCCTAATCTTAAAGAAATTGTTAAGGAAGAACTACAGAAACTTATCAATGTCATATTCATCTTCCCTATATCAGATAGCGAGTGGGTATCACCATTGGTTATCATACCTAAAAAGAATGGTAAATGGAGAGTGTGTGTGGACTATAGAGCCCTGAATAATGCCATGCAGAAGGATCATTTCTCTCTGCCATTTATTGATTAGGTTCTAGAAAACCTAGCTGGGAAATTTTTTTTCTCTTTCCTAGATGGATTTAGTGGCTATAACTAGATACAAATTGCTCCACGGGACTAAGATAAGACCACCTTTACCAACCCTTGGGATACGTTTTCCTACAAAGTTCTCCCATTTGGCTTGTGTAATGCACCAACCACTTTCCAGAGAGCTGTAATTGGTATTTTCTTTGATATGGTGAATGACTGTATGGAAATATTCATGGATGATTTTACACCTTATGGTATTGATTTTGATGAAGCTTTGTCTAATTTGGAAAAAGTGCTTCAAAGATGTATACAGTCTCATCTTTCTCTAAGCACAAAAAAATTTCATATGATGATGAGCGAAGGAGTGGTGCTGGGACACTTCAATTCTTATGCAGGAATTCAGGTAGGCCTAGCCAAAATCCAGGTAATTTTGGACATTCCAACTCCATCTACTCAGAAAGGGGTAAGAATTTTTTTAGGGCATGCTGGATATTATAGAAGATTCATTAAAAAAAATTCCAAACTTGCCTCTGCTTTTTTTTTTTCCTATTAACAAAAGATGTTGACTTTCAATGGATTGGCAATTGCGAATTGTCCTTTGCAGATCTGAAACAAAAATTGTCCGCAACTCCCATTTTGATAGGGCCCAATTAGGATCTGCCTTTTCACATTTCTTTAGATGCCTCAAACACTGCAATTGGTGCAGCACTAGGGAAACAAGAGGACAAAGAACCCTATGTTATCTACTATATCAGCAAGAACATGGCTCCTGCTAAGTTAAATTATACAATTACTGAAAGAGAATTCTTGGTAGTAGTTTATGCAATCAATAAATTCAGGCATTATGTCACTGGTTATCCTACTTTTATTCATATTGATCATACAACAATTAAATATTTGATGAATAAACCTATTACTAATGTCCGACTAACAAGATGGTTATTACTACTACAAGAATTTGACATCACTATAGTAGATAGACCAGGAAAAGAAAATGTGGTTATTGATTTTCTCTCAAGATTACATATAAATGATGACAATTCACCTGTAGATGATTCCTTTCCAGATGAACATTTGTTTGTAGTATCTTCTCACTCACCTTGGTATGCATACATTGCTAATTATTTGGTTGTAGGGAAGGTACCTCCACATCTATCTCCCTGAGAAAGAAGGAAGATTATTCAGAAGAGTGCTCGATATAGTTGGATTGGGGGATACCTTTTCTACACAGGCCTGGATCAAAAAATAAGGAGATGTGTAAGGGATGATGAAGTCTATGATCTGCTTAAAGCCTGCAATGATGGCCCTTATGGGGGTCATTTTTCTAATAAAAGGACTGGGCATAAAATTTTAAGGATGGGCTATTTTTGGCCCACCATATTTCAAGATGCTAGGAAATATATCTAAACCTATGATAGTTTCCAATGCATGGATCATCAAAATCATAGGGATGATATGCCTCTCCAGCCTCAAGTAGTGTTAGAGCCTTTTGAGATATGGGCCATGGATTTTGTAGGGCCCATTAACCCACCTTCTAATCAAAAAGTTTATATATTGGTCTGTACAGATTACATGACCAAGTGGGTAGAGGCAAAAGCACTCATCAGGGCCTCAGAGGAAGTTGTCTTAGCATTTTTGTTTGAAGACATATTTGCTAGGTTTGGAATGCCCAGAGAATTAATAACTAATGGGGGACCACCTTTCACATCTTACAAGTTTGAAGCCCTACTCAGTAAATATCATGTTTTGCATAGAACAACTTCCCCATATCATCTCCAAGGTAATGGAAAGGTGGAAAGTACAAACAAAGTCATAGAATTTATTCTCACAAAGACAGTGAGGGCACATCGTAGGGATTGGTCTGACAGATTGCATGAAGCCCTATGGTCTTATCGAACTACTTGGAGGAACACAACTGTTTTTTCTCCTTATGATCTGGTATATGGAAAGAGACTTGTTTTTCCCATTGAATTCGAAATCAAAACCCTAAGAATTGCATCAACAGTCAATCTCGACTTGACTATGGCACAAAAGGCTAGACTGCAACATCTCAATGAGATATATGTGAAGCATTTGGGCGCTATTCATCAAACTATAGTGATTCAATAGCAGAGAACAAAATGGCATGACCGAGTCATCAAGAAGAAATTGTTCCAAAAAGGAGATTGGGCTATGTTGTATGATTCACGCTTTAAAGAATTTCACGGTAAGTTGCGTACACGATGGCTAGGACCTTACGAAGTAGACACTATTTTTCCCAATGGAACAATCAGGTTGATCACCATTGATGGATCCAATACATAGTTACATGCAAATGGTCATCGTTTGCACCTGTATCAACTTCCACTTTCCAAGACAGAATTTACATCCAAATGTACATCGGATACAGGTTATCAATTTTTAAAGGAAAAGGAGCTTGCTCCTTTCCCTTCTGAATCTTAGGATGTTGCTTTCAATAGAGTCTTGTATATAAATAAACTGTGGTTTTCTGATTTTGCTTCACGCATTTTATTTCCTTTTTTCTTTTTCTTTTTTTTTTCTAATAAAATCAGCCTAGAAGGGTATCAGGCAATTGTTTGTGTGCAGATAAATTAAAGAACAACAAGGTAGATTACAGCAACAGAATCCAAAGGATTAGTTTATGGAAGTTGAAAATTTTCCTAAAAACTAAGTGATTATGGGTTCAGAGAAGTCACATGTTGTTACACCATGTGTCGTTACACTGTTTTCCGACCACATGACTGATTTCCATGTTGTTACACCATTTTCCCGATGCTTTTGTCTTGCATGTTGTTACGACAAATTGGTCAATTTACATACTACTACACCTAATTCCACCATTTTAGCCAAATTATTTGTTGATACACCTCCTGCTAATATTCCTTTGGCTATTTTCTACGCTGCTTCACCTACCTTCTTTGCATTTCTGCCATTTCTACATACGACAACATTGTTGTTTTGTCAAGATTTCCGCCATTTTTCAAAAATTACTTTATGCTCTATGTCGTACAACAGCTGCTTCATCATTACTTAACTCCACATCCACAGCTTTCCAACTGTTCAACCACAGAAAAGACTCCACTTGTCATATCACCATTTCTCACGTTTGAAGCTCTCTCTCATAATTACAATTGTTCCACGCGGATCAAATGGCGGTTGGATAGTTCAGTTACTCCGACAGCTAAGTTCGGGTGGTAAGTTATGAGGTACGCGACTAACCTTACGTGTCTAAGTGATATGGATATAAAAGCATGTTTTGATGCCTATCTGTCAGTTGTCCTAAATCCGTTAATCGCGAGCCAATCAAATTAGTTGGGGGGAGAACGAAAAATCCACGTCAACCTCACAGAATAATTCCTTTTTAAATTTCACCTTTGCCACCTTCTAACCACACTTCTTTTTGCTGCGACATTGTGTTCTTCATGCAAATCCATGATCGACTTTGCTTTGTCTCTGGTTTAGGTGTCGATTTCTCCTCCTAATTTCCTGTCCAATACAAATGCAACGTCATGGGAGGAATGCTCGTGAGATATGAACCAGAAAATATGAATGCATTGTTGTTGCACCCGGATGTTTATCAAATGTTTCTGCAGGCTAGCTGGATTTCTTATTTTAAGAAGCTACAGGGGTTTAACGAAGCATAAGTCTTGGAGTTCAGTCAGAATCTCGCAAACGACTATTCAATGGTACATCGAGTGCAGATTCCAGTGACAAAAGAGAGCATAGCGGCTGTGACAGGGTTTCCGACCACAGGAGCAAAATGGTTTAACAAGAAAGCACATCTTCCCGACACACAGAATGGTTTTCTCATGGGCAATGAGCGAGTACATACCAAAGGCCGAGGTGCAGATGTCAGTTCCTTACCAGATCCACGGGGAAAGGTATCAGAGTTCATAAAAAGGTACATTACATGCGAAGGGACATATCAAGTTGTTTATTTTTATGATTTTGTTCTACTGTCACATTTGAGACATCAGAAGCTAATCAACATCCCTTAATACCTTCTCCATTCCTTGCATAAAATGGCTCAATTTGTTAAGAAATCTAAGAACCTCATGAATTGTCTTTCTAATCATAGACTAATAGGATTATTGATTCATAACAGAATGGGAATTCTAAATGACCCTTTACCTGAGGTACCTGTGTTGATTCCCGTGCCTACTATAATAGCCAACCTAGAATAGCCAAATCCTATGCCCTCGAATGAGCCTGCAGTGAAAGCCCCGGCTGTAACTGCCCGAAAGACAACTCCGAATACCAAATGCAAAATCAAAAGTACCTCTCACACAACTCAGAAAATCATTGACAGTATTGAGTCCGAACAATTAAACCCTACTCCTGTCATTGTGACTGAGCCAACAATTGACAATACACTTCCTGGTCCGATCCATGTACCCCAGCCCTTGGCTGCAGCCACTGTCATTGACACTTCCACTCCTATTGTTGAACCAATAATGCCTCTGAACCCTCATATCACTGCAACAACCGACTAGACACCCATTGCCACTAGCAGTAAATTGTCTCCGAAAATAACACGTCAGACAAGAAGCACCTCTCACACCAACCAGAAAAGAATTGAACAAGAATAGATAAAACCTATGCCTTCAATTGTGGTTGAGTCAGCAGTTGACAACACCATCCCTGGACCAAGTCATGAGTTTCAAATCTCAGCTGCAACAACAATTGTTCACGAACTCCCTCTGACCCCAAAAACTAAGAAAAGGAAAACTCTTCCTTTTGTCTTTACACTACCCAGGAAAAGAACTCGATCAGAGAGATCCACTGCAACAACAGTTCAGACCCCTACTAACATTGCTAGTGAAATGCCTCAGATATTAAAACGTCAAACTAGGAGCAAATCTCGGAGAAGCATTGACAAATTTTCACCAGAGGCAACTCAGAACACTCCTAATGTTGAACCAGCCAATCAAGCCCCTACTGTCACCATCACTGAATCATCTCAAAAAATAAAATGACAACTTAGAAGGGAATCTCAAAGAGGCATCGACAGAGTTGTTGCGACAGAGTGTCCTGATTTTTCTGATGCTTAGTCCCTGCCAAATTTTGACATCAATGATACAAATCTAAGTGAGTGTCTAATTGATTTTATGGAAGTGCGTATTCTAGGTTTTACCTTGTGTAAGGAATTTCAGGAAACCATTTTATCATTGCAGGCCAAATGTACACAAATTCCAGCAGAATCATCGGCTCCGCTTGATGATTATGTGCATCATTCATCAAGCGACGATGTATAGATAATACCAAACCCCATCATCCCAGAATTTCCTCCTTGTCTAGTTGTTGAAGAACACCCTCCTTCTCCTCGACCGATTGTTGAGGAATTCCCTCCTTCTCCTAAAGCACAAAAGAGGAAATCCCCTGTTTTTGCATCAACATTACCTAGGAGGAGAACTAGGTCAACAAGATTTGTTGAAGCAACAGTTGGATGGAAGAATATGGAACATGAATTACCCATACTTCATCCATTATCCTCAGTTGTTAACAATATTACTATTACACAAGAACCAGATTCTTCCTCGAACTTAGTTGTTACACAAGAACCAACTGCCCAGGAAGAGACTATTACACAAGAACTAGTCATGCTAGATGTAGTTGTTACACAAGAACCAGTTACACAAACAAGAGAGGATAACGATGATGTGCCACTTGCTCATCTGTTTGCTCAGATTGAAAAGAAGATACAAGGAACTGAAAATTCCAAGATTGTTGAACTAAGAAAGGAAAATGACCGCCTCAAAGCAGACGTGGATTCCCTAACAAAGGACTTGCAGGTTGCTCATCAGAAAAACTCAGAGAACTCAACTTTGGGTATATTAGCATAGGAAACCACTTTTATGAATGAGAATAGAGAGCACATGTGCTATCAATGTGGTGATATTTACTTTCAAGCAGGGTATAAAATCGTCAATGTACCAAAGAATGGTCAGGTTGAAGAACCGACCAATTTCTTAGTCAAACCAGAAAGTAACCTTACTTCTCCACAACAATCGGTAAGGCAGAGGAGATCTCAACATAATTAAATAGTTGTTGGTTTCCCAACAGCTGTAAAACAAGAACCTCTATTACACTTACCAGTTGTAACTCAAGCAAATTAAATTGATTATGTTCTTCAAGATAAAGCAACACAGACAGATTTATGATTCAACAGATGATGGGGTATACACAGGTTTTTCACTTAACAGTTTTGTCTTCGTAGGAGGAGTCATCTTCCTAACTCAGATTCAGTGTAAGGTTTGAAATTTTTTTGCATGAGGACATGCAATGTTTTCAGTTGGGGGGCATGTTAGGACCCAAAAATGTCCCTTTTTCACTATATCTTTTACCCTGTCAACCTTATCATTTCTTTGCTAAACACCTACTTTAATGCTGCCAAGACCCTTTTCCCAAGGTACAAGTCATCAATCCTGCTTTGATATTCTTGTTTACTTAACACGTTTGATTGGTAGTATTTCTCATACTTTACCCATATACGTGCAACTAATGATCAAATTGTGTAGAACAACCAAGACTTAAAAAAAGATCGTTGTTGTTACACCAATTGTTACAGCTGGTGCGCTAGTCTTGCATGTTGTTACATGACTTAAACACCTACACACTTTTCTTGGAAGCTGTCACACTTGCTGCAACAGAAGCCTACCGATCCTGGAAGTTGTTACACCGACTACAACAATTGCGCACCCTTTTGGAAGATGCTGCAACAGATGTCCACTAATCCTGGAAGATGGTCTACCATGAAAATTCAAATCATAAAGACCGATCCTCAAGGCTGTTACACGTTTTGGTTCACGTTGATGATGAAGATCATTTAACCGATTTTGTAACAGATCTTGTTCGGAGTCCGTTTTCAACTGAATGACTCTGTCTTTAAATAGCAGAGCTTTTGTAATCATTAGGGGGAGGATTAACAGTGGAACAGAGAGTGAAGAAAAGAACATATTGTATTTGAACCCTTTTTGGCGAATTAATAAAGAGTGAATTGAGTTTATTTAATCTTCTGTAGCCTATTTTCGAGTGGATTCGGTGAGAAGGAAAGGGCCCACCTTCCTCATAGACTCCCCTCTATTTTTTTGTCTTAGATTCACTACTTCAAATTGGATAATTGATCTGTTTAGCACTTCTAGCATCTATCTGCTATTACAACTAGTTCCTTTCTGAATAAATGTGCATCAATGTGTCTCATGAGAATTAGATTAGATTGTTGAATACTGCTCAAGAATTACTTTCCTTTTCTGCATTAGATTTATGTTTTCAAGTGAAAGAAAATAAAAGTATTAATTCCTTTTCTGCAAGTAAGTAGGTTTCCTTTCAACAATTAGCACATAACTTCCTTCAACAAGAGTAAAGTAGAAAGTTAAGATAGATTAGATAATCTGGGATTATTATACACTCATCCATTTAGGTTTCCCATTATGCAAGTTTGATTTCAATTCTGTAGAACTCCAGCTGTGTCAACAACTTGTGTCAGTGTTCAACTTTTCAATTTTATTTCTTATTGCAATTTGATTAATGTTGCTTTCATAATCTAGCATAGACTATGCATAATTATCTTGCAATAACAAAACTTCACTGGGTTTGACAATTCATATTCAACACCTTAATTATCTATTTATTTAGACAATTAAAGTGCCCAACACACACATAGTCTGCATTCTCTGACAACTTAAATCCTTCTGGTTGTTCAATGTAGATTTCCTCTTCAAGTTCCCCATTCAGAAAAGATGATTTTACATCCATCTGATACACTTTAATACTTTTGGAGCATGCATAAGCTAAAATCAAACAAATTGCTTCCATTCTGGCAACTGGGGAAAATGTCTCTTCAAAGTCGATTCATTCAATCTGTGCATATCATTTACATACCAAACTAGCTTTGTTCCTTGTAACCTATCCATCTTCATTCAATTTATTCCTGAAAACTCATTTTGTGTAGATCACATTCTTATTCTTTGGTCTTCGAACCAATTCCCAAGTGCCATTTTTCTCTATTTGATCCAATTCTTCATCCATGACCTTATTCCAAAATTCATCCTTGTTGACTTCTTCAAAACATTTTGGTTCAATTGTAGATAAGAGTGCTAGGTATGTTTGTTTTGGTGAACGGATTCTTCTTCTAGTCTCAACTTCTGCATCTTTGTTTTCGATAATCTGATCTGAAGGATGATTCTTCTGTACTCGTCTGCTAGGTGTCTTTGGAGACACTTGTTGAACTTTCTCTTCTGCTTCTATTAGATTCTCTTCATCTTCCTCTTCTACTTCTTTTTCATCTTCTGCTTCATTTTCGAAAGGTTGTTCCATTGATTCATTTTCTTCTTCCTTTGATTATGGTTTGCATGTTTCATTAATTGTTACATTGATGCTTTCCAAAACTTTGTTCAATCTCAGATTGTAACACTTGTATGCTTTCCTTTTACTTGAGTAACCAACACGTACTGCTTTGTCCACAGGAGAGTCAAACTTCCTCATTCTACCATCTTCTCTTTTGATGTAGCATTTGCTTCCAAAAACTATGAAGTGCTTCACATTTGTTGGTCTTCCTTTCCATAGCTCGTAGGGAGTTTTTTCAATGTTGTTTCTGAGCATTACTCTATTTTGAATGTGAATTGTTGTATGCACTACATGTGTCCAAAATATATCTGTCAATTTGGAATACACTAGCATTGTTCGAGCCATTTCATGTACTATCATATTATTTTTTTCAACAACTCCATTCTTTTGAGGTGTCCTAGCAACGGAAAATTGCCTTTTTATTCCATGACTGTTGTAGTAGTCCATAAATTCCTTTGAAGTGAACTCTCCTCCATTATCAGATCTCAAGCATTTGATTTTTGAATCCATTTCATTTTCAACAATTTCCTTGTAGATCTTAAATTTTTCAAAAGCTTCTGACTTATTCTTGAGAAAGAAAACTGCAGTCATTCTTGTATAATCATCAACTAATAACATAAAGTATTTATCACCTTTTAAACCCTTTGTTGTAGTTGGTCCAACTAGATCAATGTGCACAATTTTACAGTGGTCTTGTCATTGAATATTCCTTTGATTTGAACCTGGTCTTTGTTTCCTTTCCTTGATGACAATGCTTGCATAAAGTGTTGGTTGGTTTCGTGATTTGGGGCATTTATCTAACTTCTTCTCTTTTGTTGACTTTGACATGGTTATCAAAATGTATGTGACCCATTCTTCTGTGCCATAGCCAACTTTCATCTTCCTTTCCTAGACAACACTTTTCATTTCCAATTTCACTTAACACATATATGTTGCTTGAAGTTCTTGCAGCTGTAGCAATCAATTTTCCTGAACCTTCTTTTCTTATCTCATACTTTTGTGAATCGAAAGTAACTTTATTACCTTGGTCACACATTTGACTCACACTTAGAAGATTATGTTTCATATCTTCTACTAGTAGAACATTTTCTTCCTTTGTATTCTTGTTCCCAATTCTGACTATGTCTTTTCCAATGATTTTAGTTGAATCATCATTTCCGAATGAGACCGGTCCATCTCTTTCCTTTCTTAATGTAAGAAGCCTCTCTCTATCACTTATCATGTGTTTTGAACAACCGATGTCAACATACAAACCACGTTTCTTCTGCTTATCTTGTAGAGCGAGTGTGCATTATTCATTGTTATACTGATTCTTCTTTCTTATCCATGTCCTTTTATGAGGTTCCTGTCTGTGACTGTTGTTATTTTGTTGCGGTTCTCTAGGAGGGATTGTCATTCTGCAATCTTTGGCCATGTGTCCAAATTTGTTACAATTGTAACATTCCACTTCAGTGCTCAAAGATTCAAACCTGTTGTAACTTCTTCTTTGTGTTTCACTAGGTCTTCTTGGATAACCCTTTTGTGTATGACTTTCAAAGTTGTTTATGTTCATGTTGTTAGCTCTGCAATTCATATCTTTATGTCCAAAATTATTACATGCATAACATAAACCAAAAAATATAGTTTGATACCTGAGAGTTGAAGATATTCTGAAAGGAGGTGCTCTTATGTATCATTTTTCTTCTTGAGGCCTATATGTCTGTTGTTGATTCTGAAATTTGAATCTTCTCGGTGGAGGAGTGTCCCTGTAATCTTCCTTGTATATCTTCCTATCCCCTTTGATTGTTTTTGCATATCTTTTTGGATATGTATCTTGCTCTGTTGTTTTGGAACTTGATCCATTTTCTGTCTGATTGTATCCAAGTCCGGACTTGTCAAGATGAGATTTTATACTGCTGATAATGTCATCCAAAACTTTTGAGCTATTCTGCATATTTTTCTTTTGAATATCATTTCTTGATGTGACAATCTCTACTTCCAAATTTCCAATGATCCTATCATTTTTTTCTAGCTATTCTTTGAGTGCTTATTCAATTATTTTATCTTCTTCTATTTGAACTTTCAAATTTGTGATCATTTGTTCTAGTTCTTGAATGTCTTCTTTCTTGTCTAGTTCCTCTTGTAGTTTCTTGTTTTTCTTGTTTTCTCTTCTGATAACTTCTATGGCACACATAGATTCTTCTCGGTAGTCAACTTTTGCCTCTTCAATTTCTTCTTCGACTTCTTCATATTCTTCTTCGGAGTCTTATTTATCAGAGTCTTCTACTGCCATGAATAGAACTCTTGCTGTCTCATTGTCATTGATTTCATCTTCATCTGATGATGCAATGTCTTCTTTGGTGCATAAGTTTTTCTTGAAAACTTTCTTTGTAGTTCTTTTGCCTTTATATGTTTGTTTTCCTTTTGAGTAACCTTCATCATTTCTCTTTTTCTTATGAGCACATTTGTTAGCAAAATGACCAATACCATCACAATTAAAACAAATTAAAGGAAGCTTACCTCTATACCTACCGTCGGTTCCCTTGTTCAGTCTTTTGACAAAGTTGACCACTTCTTCATCATCTTCCGAGACGTCACTGTTGTTGCTATGTTATCCTTGTTGCTTTTCCTTTTGCTTTGATCTTTTGGATGCTTTGAAAGCTATTTCTTTTACATCTGGATTTTCTTGTTCAGTTCTCATTTCATATGCTGTGAAGATTCTATGCAGTTCGTCCATGCTTATTGAGTTTAGATCTGATCTTTCTTCTAGGGCTGATACCTTCGGGTCAAATTTCATAGGAAGAGATGTTAGTACCTTTTGAACAATTACAAATTCTTTGATTTATTCTCCCAATCCTATGATTGCATTCACTATTTCATCGACTCGTAAGAAGTAGGCTGCAATATTCTCATCTTCCTTCATCTTTAGTTGTTTGAACTGACCTCTGTAAGTTTGAAGCTTTGTTGCTTTGACTTTTGAATCTCCTTCATAAATATTTTGAAGCTTGTCCCAAATCTCTTTAGAGGATTTACAATGTGCAACTTTGGTGAATATCATTTCATAGAGACCATTCAGAAGTGCATTTGTGGTTTTGGAATTATTCTGATCGAGTTTCACTGCTTTGTCATTTGTTGGTGGAACTATTGGTGTTGTGTATCCATCTACAATTGATTTCCAAATTTCAAATCCCTGTGCCTGTATATATGTCTTCATCCTTATGCTCCAAAAAGCATATTTTTTTCCATCAAATTGTTGTATTCCATTTTTATATAAGTTGTTTCTCTCCATGATCTACCTTTCAGTGGTTAAACTGATTTCTGAAGGAACCTGCTCTGATACCAATTGTTGGATTACTGAGAGAGGGGGTGAATCATTAATAGAGAAATTATATTCATTTTTAAACCAAATAATCCAAGTGTTATATCAACGTAGAATTATCATCCAATAATGAGAAATGAGCAAATGAACATTCATACACATACACAATACACCAGTGTTTTACATGGAAACCCAAAGCGGGAGAAAATCACAGAATGTTTTTTCTTATATGTCTTGAAGATTTACATTCATTGGAAGCACCAAGTTCCTTTGTTTTCCAGCTGCAACTGGAAGGAGGCTCCAACCCCCTAGTTTCTAAGGCTACAACCTGAGGGAAAATCAAACTCCCCAATTATCTGGATACAACCAGAAGGAAGCTACAACCCCCTATGTTCTTCGGCTACAATCGGAAGGTGGCTACAACCACCTTTCCTTGCCCCGTCCAACCACCCTGAAGTAAAAGTAGAATGATGGAACCATTGTCACACTATCACAGTGAGATATATCACTGTAAACCTATACCAATAAACCTGAACCATGCATCAACCATGCAACAACCTGTACCTCAATCTGTAATCAACCTATACCATAAACAAGTGCATCAACCATGCACCAACCTGTACCAGACAACCTGTAATCAACTTGTACCATAAGCAAATACAACCAACCATGTACCAAATATGTACCAATCATGTGTCAACTACTCATCAACTATGACTCATTAATATTTACCAACATCATCAACTATACACCTCATGTATGTGCCAACTCATCAACTACTTGTCTCAACCATGTACACAACTTGTACCTCAACCAAAATCCCTCATCAATTTCATCATCCAAATATGATTTGTAACTCTGTAATAAACCTGGTGTATATGATCACATACCTACAAACGTTCCTTAACTTTAACAACAAGTGACTATCATTTTCATCAAACTTTTTTTTAGTTTCACATGACTAGTTTTGGATTAGTCAACAACCCTAACTTGAAATGATCATAACCATGTATTTGTAATGAATAAAGATCTGAAAATGACACACAATGTTATTTAGTGTGTTTTATGCAATTCCTCTAGGTTTCACTACTTGGAACCTCTCAGAAAATGAGTTATAGCAAAAATGGCATACCTTGCTTAATTATGTCTTATTCTAGAGAGCGACCTTGTAGAGCGTGCCCCGCACGTAATATTTGTTGATAGAATCTAAAAATGTTACAAAAAATACTACAGACTATACTATAACCAACACATTTGGTATTACTGAATTTGGATTTGTTATGAATAAGTTGTGACATTTTTACCCGAAACACCTGTTTTAGACTAGTTTCAGAACTAGCCACAAACCCTATTTTCCATGGAGTGTAACTCCAAAAAAACAACGACCCACAAGATGATTTTTTTACCAAAGATACTTGGATATGTTTCATAATTGGAATATCAATTTCATGGTCTGAATCATTCTAGAAAAAAAATTATTGCGAAAATGGTGAGATGACCTGTAAATAACATACCTTAGAAAGCATCATCAAAAGAATTTATCCTCCTTTGAATTTCGACCTTCTTTTCTTCATCTTCCCTCTAAAATTCGTCTTAGATATCCTTTTGTTACCTCAGACACATATAGATATTCAATATGCTCAAATGTGATCTAAAATGAGAGAGCCTTGCCTCTTATTTACTCTCCAAATAGCTTCCTTAAAAACATCTTCTAGGTCACTTTGCCCACTTTCTTTATTTTAGGGCTAACCCACTTATAATTTCTCCATTAAATTTATTATTTAAATAATTTATTTTGTATTAAATTTGAATTATAGTACACTCATCACTTCATTTTATTATTTACCTTCTAAAATCTCTTAAACCACTTTGACTACTTTGACCTTTTGGGGCTTCTAGATGATATATGAGGGTCCTCCAACTTCATAAGGCCATAATTCTCAAACCGTGAGGAGTTATGTGACGTTCCACATACCACCAGAAATGGAATGACATGTACTATCCATATAGAATAGTATTACCTACAAATATATCAAAACTCATACCATTATCCATAAAAAAAACTTGGGTTCTCCAAATTCCCATGGCCATAACTCTCTAACCATGAGGAGTTATGTGACGTTCCACATACCATCGGAAATGGCATGAAAAAAACTATCCATATAGGATAGTTTCATTGACAAATTCACTAACCTTCATCTCATTATTCCACAAATAAGCATGGGTTCTCTAACCATACTTCTAGGATAACTAAATCCGCAAAGCGTCTTCCCGTGAGGGCTTTCATCATAAGGGGACCACTTTGGAGTTCATCCATTTCTACTTATTATCAACCATGAAAAGACAATAATGAGTCATCTTTACATCAAACAAACTTGGGTCCATTACCAAAACCTTTGTGCTACCAGGATTTCTTCAAGGATTGACATCAATGACAACCAACCTTAATCAACAATATCCCCCTTTGGCATTGATGGAAACACTCTGATGCAAAACTGAAATTATGTCATGCAATACTGAAGTCATATCACTCATGCTCCCCCTGGAAACATGCCTATGTCCTCTGCATCTCTGTGACCATTGCTCCCCTTGGAACCATGCTTTTTTCCTCTGCATCTGATGAATCTCTCCCCCTTTGTCATCAATGGCAAAGGTATATTTCCATCCGGGGTTACTCCCCCTGACTAAACTGTCCTCTTTATGGTGCTTCCTCGTGTACATCTAAGACATATAAGATAAACATTCAAAATCATTCATTTTGGAGTAGAAATAACTTCGAGTCTCTCACGAAGATACTCAAAGGATTCTCGTGGAAGTGGTTTTGTAAAGATGTCTGGCACTTGTTCTTTTGTGCCCACATACTCAACTCTAATGTTATTTTCTGCAACTAGTTCCCATAGAAAGTGATACTTGAATGAAATGTGCTTTGTCTTGGAGTGCATCACCGAGTTCTTTGAGATAATGATGGCGCTTATTATCACAATAGATTGGAATGATCATCATACTCAACCTGTATATCTGTCAAAGTTTGTTTCATCCAAAGAACATGTGTACAACATGTTGTTTCTGCAATATACTTTGCCTCGGCTATAGATAGAGATATTGATGATTGTTTCTTGCTTATCCATGATACTAAACACTCACCCAAGTAGAACGTTGCTCCATTGGTGCTTCATCGGTCATCAATACAACCTGCCCAATATGCATCTTTGTAGGCAATAAGAGATAGATCCTTTCCTTTTGGATACAATAATCCAAACTCTTTTGTTCCTTTGACATATTTGAAAATTCTCTTCACTGCTAATACATGTGATTTCTTTGGTGTTGCTTGAAATCTTTCCACCTGTCCAACTGCCTGCATTACATCTGGTCTAGATGTTGTCACATATAGTAGGATGTCAATCATTGACCTATATTTCCTATGATCTGTAGACTTTGAATCATCATCTTTGCTTAACTTGCAACTGGTTTGTATGGGAGTGATAATTGGTTTGCACTCTTCCATTCCGAACCTCTTTAACATTTCTCTGATATACTTAGTTTGAGAAATAAAAATTTATTGGTTGCTTTGATGTATCTGAAGTACCAGAAAGAAGGATAGTTATCTAAGTAATGACATTTCAAATTCATTATGCATATCCTTTGCAAATTTATGGCTTAACCTGTCATCATCACTACCAAAAATAATATCATCAACATAAACTTCAATTAATAAAATATTACCATGACTTATCTTGATGTAGAGGTTGTTGTTCGCAATTCCTTTTCTGAACCTTGCCCGTTGTAGATATTTATCCAGTCTAGAGTACCATGCTCTAGGAGCCTCTTTTAGACCATACAAGGCCTTCTTTAATTTGCACACATAGTCTGCATTCTATGACAACTGAAATCCTTCTGGTTGTTCAATGTAGACTTCCTCTTCAAGTTCCCCATTCAAAAAAGTTGATTTTACATCCATCTGATACACTTTAATATTTTTGGAGCATGCATAAGTTAAAAGCAAATGTATTGCTTCCATTCTGGCAACTGCGGCAAATGTCTCTTCAAATTCGATTCCTTCAATCTATGCATATCCTTTACATACCAATCTAGCTTTGTTTCTTGTAACTTGTCCATCTTCATTCAATTTATTCCTGAAAACCCATTTTGTGTCGATCACATTCTTATTCTTTGGTCTTGGAACCAATTCCCATGTGTCATTTTTCTCTATTTGATCCAATTCTTCATCCATGGCCTTATTCCCAAATTCATCCTTCCTGAATTCTTCAAAACAATCTAGTTCAATTGTAGATAAGAGTGTTAGGTGTGTTTGTTCTGGTGAACAGAATCTTCTTCTAGTCCCAACTCCTGCATCTTTGTTTCCAATAATCTGATATGAAGGATGATTCTTTTGTACTCATCTTCTAGGTGTCTTTGGAGACACTTCCTGAACTTTCTCTTTTGCTTATGTTGAATTCTCTTCATCTTCCTCTTCTACTTCTTTTTCATCTTCAACTTCATTTTCGAAAGGTTGTTCCATTGATTCATTTTCTTCTTCCTTTGATTCTGGTCTACCTGTTTCATTAATTGTTACGTTGATGCTTTCCACAACTTTGTTCAGTCTCAGATTGTAACACTTGTATGCTTTCCTTGTACTTGAGTAAATAACAAGTACTCCTTTGTCCACACGAGAGTCAAACTTTCCCATTCTACCATCTTCTCTTTTGATGTATCATTTGCTTCCAAAAACTCTGAAGTGCTTCACATTTGTTGGTCTTCCTTTCCATAGCTCGTAGGGAGTTTTATCAGTGTTGTTTCTGAGCATTACTCTATTTTGAATGTAAATTGTTGTATGCACTGCATGTGTCCAAAATATATCTGTCAATTTGGAATCCATTAGCATTGTTCGAACCATTTCATGTATTGTCATGTTATTTCTTTCAACAACTTCATTCTGTTGAGGTGTCCTAGCAATGGAGAATTATCTTTTTATTCCATGACTGCTGCAGTAGTCCATAAATTCATTTGAAGTGAACTCTCCTCCATTATCAGAACTCAAGCATTTAATTTTTGAATCCATTTCATTTTCAACCATTTCCTTGTAGATCTTAAAGTTTTCAAAAGCTTCTGACTTATTCTTGAGAAAGAAAACTACCGTCATTCTTGTATAATCATCAACTAATAACATAAAGTATTTCTCACCTTTTAAACCCTTTGTTGTAGTTGGTCCAACTAGATCAATGTGCACAATTTCCAGTGGTCTTTTCGTTGAATATCCCTTTTATTTGAACCTGGTCTTTGTTTCTTTTCCTTGTTGACAATACTTGCATAAAGTTTTGGTTGGTTTCGTGATCTGGGGCATTTCTCTAACTGCTTCTCTTTTGTTAACTTTGACAAGGTTATCAAAATGTATGTGACCCTTGAATTCCGACCTTCTTTTCTTCACCTTCCCTCTAAAATTCGTCTTAGATATCCTTTGGTTACCTCAATCACCTATAGATATTCAATATTCTCAGGTGTGATATAAAATGAGAGAGTCTTGCCTCTTATTTATACTCTCAAAGTAGCTTCCTTAAAAACATCTTCTAGGTCACTTTGCCCACTTTCCTTATTTAGGGTTAACCCACTTCTAATTTCTCCATTAAATTTATTATTTAAATAATTTATTGTGTATTCAATTTGAATTATAGTACACTCATCACTTCACTTTATTATTTACCTTCTAAAATCTCTTAAACCACTTTGACTACATTGACCTTTTGGGGCTTCTATGCGGGTCCTCCAACTTCATAAGGTAATAACTCTCAAACCATGAGGAGTTATGTGGCGTTCCGCATACCACCAGAAATAGAATGACATGTACTATCCATATAGAATAGTATTACCTAAAAATATATTAAAAATCACACCATTATCCATCAAACAAACTTGGGTCCATTACCCAAACCTGGGTTCTCCAACTTCTCATGGCCATAACTCTCTAACCATGAGGAGTTATGTGACGTTCCACATACCACCAGAAGTGGAATGACACGCACTATACATATAGGATAGTTTCAATGAAAAATTCACTAACCTTCATCTCATTATTCCACAAATAAGCATGGGTTCTCTAACCATACTTTTAGGATAATTCAATCCGCAAAGCGTCTTCCCGTGAGGGCTTTCACCATAAGGGGACCAATTTGGAGTTCATCCATTTCTACTTATTATCAACCATGACAAGACAATAATGAGTCATCTTTACATCAAACAAACTTGGGTCCATTACCCAAAACTTTCTCCTATCGGGCTTTCTTCAAGGGTTGACATCAATGACAACCAACCTTAATCAACAATCTCCCTCTTTGGCATTGATGGAAACACTCTGATGCAAAACTGAAATTATGTTATGCAATACTTAAGTCATATCACTTATGCTCCCCCTAGAAACATACCTATGTCCTCTTCATCTATGTGACCATTGATCCCCCTAGAACCATATCTTTGTCCTCTGCATCTGATGAATCTCTCCCCCTTTGTCATCAATGGCAAAGGTATATATCCATACGGGCATGCTCCCCCTGACTGAACTGTCCTCTTTATGGTACTTCCTCGTGTACATCTAAGACATATAAGATAAGCATTCAAAAGCATTCATTTTGGAGTATAAATAACTCTGAGTCTCTGGTGAAAATACTCAAAGGCTTCTCGTGGAAGTGGTTTTGTAAAGATGTCTGTCACTTGTTCTTTTGTGCCCACATACTCAACTCTGATGTTCTTTTCTGCAACTTGTTCCCATAGAAAGTGATACTTGATTGGAATGTGCTTTGTCTTGGAGTGCATCAACGGGTTCTTTGAGATACTGATGGCGCTTATTATCACAATAGATTGCAATGGGCTCATCATACTCAATTGTATATATGTCAAAGTTTGTTTCATCCAAAGAACATGTGTACACCATGTTGTTGCTACAATATACTATGCCCCGGCTATATATAGAGATACTGATGATTGTTTCTTGCTTATCCATAATACTAAACACTCACCCAAGTAGAACATTGCTCCACTGGTGCTTCATCGGTCATCAATACAACCTGCCCAATCTGCATATTTATAGGCAATGAGAGATAGATCATTTCCTTTTGAATACCATCATACAAATCTTTTATTCCTTTGAGATATCTAAAAATTCTCTTCACTGCTAATACATGTGATTCCTTTGGTGCTACTTGAAATCGTGCCACCTATCCAACTACCTGCATTACATATGGTCTAGATGCTGTCAAAAAAGTAGGTTGCCAATCATTGACCTGTATTGTCTCTGATATGTAGACTTTAAATCATCATCTTTGCTTAACTTGCAACTGGATTGCATGGGAGTGATAATTGGTTTGCAATCTTCCATTCCGAACCTCTTTAACATTTCTCTGATATACTTGGTTTTGGAAAAAAAAAATCCTCGGTTGCTTTGATGTATCTAAAGTCCCAGAAAGAAGGATAGTTCTCCAAGTAATGACATTTCAAATTCATTATGCATATCCTTTGCAAATTTCTGGCTTAACCTGTCATCATCACTACCAAAAATAATATCATCAACATAAACTTCGATTAATAAAATATTACCTTGACTTACCTTGATGCAGAGGTTGTTGTCTGCACTTCCTTTTTTGAACCATGCCTACTATAAATATATATCCAGTCTAGAGTACCATACTCTAGGAGCCTATTTTAGACCATACAAGGTCTTCTTTAATTTTCACACATAGTCTACATTCTCTGACAACTGAAATCCTTATGGTTGTTCAATGTAGACTTCCTCTTCAAGTTCCCCATTCAGAAAAGTTGATTTTACATCCATTTGATACACTTTAATATTTTTGGAGCATGCATAAGCTGAAAGCAAACAGATTGCTTCCATTCTGGCAACTGGGGCAAATGTATCTTCAAAGTTGATTCCTTCAATTTGTGCATATCCTTTACATACCAATCTAGCTTTGTTCATTGTAACATTTCCATCTTCATTCAATTTATTCCTGAAACCCCATTTTGTGTCGATCACATTCTTATTCTTTGGTCTTGAAACCAATTCCCAAGTGTCATTTTTCTCTATTTGATCCAATTCTTCATCCATGGCCTTATTCCAAAATTCATCCTTGCTGACTTCTTCAAAACAGTTTGGTTCAATTATAGATAAGAGTGCTAGGTGTGTTTGTTCTGGTGAACAAATTCTTCTTCTAGTCTCAACTCCTGTATCTTTGCTTCCGATAATCTGATCTGAAGGATGATTCTTCTGTACTCATCTGCTAGGTGTCTTTAGAGACACTTGTTGAACTTTCTCTTCTACTTCTGTTGGATTCTCTTCATCTTCCTCTTCTACTTCTTTTTTATCTTCTGCTTTCTTTTCGAAAGGTTGTTTCATTGATTCATTTTCTTCTTCCTTTGATTCTAGTTTGTCTGTTTCATTAATTGTTACGTTGATGCTTTCCACAACTTTGTTAAATCTCATATTGTAACACTTGTATGTTTTCTTTGTACTTGAGTAACCAACAAGTACTCTTTTGTCCACACAAGAGTCAAAAAATTTCATTCTTCCATCTTCTCTTTTGATGTAGCATTTGCTTCCAAAAACTCTGAAGTGCTTCACATTTTCTAGTCTTCCTTTCCATAGCTCGTAGGGAGTTTTATTAGTGTTGTTTCTAAGCATTACTCTGTTTTGAATATGAACTGTTGTATGCATTGCCTGTGTCCAAAATATATCTGTCAATTTGGAGTCCATTAGCATTGTTTGAGACATTTCATGTGTTGTCATGTTAGCTCTTTTAACAACTCCATTCTGTTGAGGTATCCTAGCAATGAAGAATTGTCTTTTTATTCCATGATTGTTGCAGTATTCCATAAATTCCTTTGAAGTGAACTCTCCTCCATTATCAGATCTCAAGCATTTGATTTTTGAATCTATTTTATTTTCAACCATTTCCTTGTAGAGATCTTAAAGTTTTCAAAAGCTTCTGACTTATTCTTGAGAAAGCAAACTGCAGTCATTCTTGTATAATCATCAACTAATAACATAAAGTATTTTTCACCTTTTAAACCCTTTGTTGTAGTTGATCCAACTAGATCAATGTGCACAATTTCCAGTGGTCTTGTCATTGAATATTCCTTTGATTTGAACCTAGTCTTTGTTTCCTTTCCTTGTTGGCAATGCTTGCATAAAGTGTTGGTTGGTTTCATGATCTGGGGCATTTCTCTGACTGCTTCTCTTTTGTTGACTTTCACAAGGTTATCAAAATGTATGTGACCCGTTCTTCTGTGCCATAGCCAATTTTTATCTTCCTTTCCTTGACAACACTTTTCATTTCCAATTTCATTTAACACATATATGTTGCTTGAAGTTTTCTTGCAGTTGTAGCAATCAATTTTCCTGAACCTTATTTTTTTATCTCGCACTTTTTTGAATCGAAAGTAACTTTATGACCTTGGTCACACATTTGACTCACACTTAGAAGATTATGTTTCATATATTATACTAGTAGAGCATTTTTTGCCTTTGTATTCTTGTTCCCAATTTTAACTATGTCTTTTCCAATGATTTTAGTTGAATCATCATTTTTGAAGAAGACTGATCCATCTCTTTCCTTTTTTAATGTAAGAAACATGTCTCTATCACCTATCATGTGTTTTGAACAACCATTGTCAGCATACCAACCACATTTCTTCTTCTCAGCTTGTAGAGAGAGTGTGCATTCTTCATTGCTATACTGATTCTTCTTTCTTATCCATGTCCTTTTCTGAGGTTCCTGTCTGTGACTGTTGTTATTCTGTTGCAGTTCTCTAGGAGAGTCTATCATTCTTCAATCTTTGACCATGTGTCCAAATTTTTTACATTTGTAACATTCCACTTCAGTGCTCAAAGATTCAAACTTGTTGTAACTTCTTCTTTGTGTTTCACTAGGCCTTCTTGGATAACCCTTTTGTGTATGACTTTAAAAGTTGTTTATGTTCCTGTTGTTATCTCTGCAATTCACATCTTTATGTCCAAAATTATTACATGCATAACATAAACCAAAAAATATAGTTTGATACCTAGGAGTTGAAGATCTTCTAAAAGGAGGTGCTCTTATGAATCTTTCTTCTTCTTGAGGCCTATCTGTTTGTTGTTGATTCTGAAATCTGAATCTTCTCAGTGGAGCAGTGTCCCTGTAATCTTCCTTGTATATCTTCCTATCCCATTTGATTGTTTATGCATATCTTTTTGGATATGTTTCCTGCTCTGTTGTTTTGGAGCTTGATCCCTTTTTTGTTTGATTGTATCCAAGTCCGGACTTGTCAAGATGATATTTTTTACTGTTGATAATGTCATCCAAAACTTTTGAGTTATTCTGCATATTTTTCTTTTGAATATCATTTCTTGATGTGACAATCTTTGCTTCCAAATTTCCAATGATCATGTGATTTTCTTCTAGTTGTTCTTTGAATGCTTCTTCAATTCTTTTATCTTCTTCTATTTGAACCTTCAAATTTGTGATCATTTGTTCTAGTTCTTGAGTGTATTCTTTCTTGTCTAGTTCCGCTTGTAGTTTCTTGTTTTTCTTTTTTTCTCTTCTGATAACTTCTATGGCACACATCAATTCTTCTCAGTAGTCAACTTCTGCCTCTTAAATTTCTTCTTAGACTTCTTCATATTCTTCTTTGGCTTCTTTATATTCTTCTTCAGAGTCTTCTTTATAAGATTCTTCTACTGCCATGAATAAAACTCTTCCTGTCTCACTGTCACTGACTTCATCTTCATCTGATGATGAGATGTCTTCTTTGGTGCATTAGCTTTTCTTGAAAACTTTCTTTGTAGTTCTTTTTTCTTTATATGTTTGTTTGTCTTTTAAGTAACCTTCATCATTTCTCTTTTTATTATGAGGACATTTGTTAGAAAAATGATCAATACCATCACAATTAAAACAAATTAAAGGAAGCTTACCTCTATACCTACCGTCGGTTCCCTTGTTCAGTCTTTTGACGAAGTTGGCCACTTCTTCATCATTTTCCAAGACGTCATTGTTGTTGCTATGTTCTTCTTGTTGCTTTTCCTTTTGCTTTGATCTTTTGGATGCTTTGAAAGATGCTTCTTTTACATCTGGATTCTCTTGTTCAGTTCTCATTTCATATGCTGTGAAGATTTCATGCAGTTCGTCCATGCTTATTGAGTTTAGATCTGATCTTTCTTCTAGTGTTGATATCTTAGGGTCAAATCTCATAGGAAGAGATCTTAGTACCTTTTGAACAATTACAGATTCTTCAATTTATTCTCTCAATCCTATGATTGCTTTCATTGTTTCATCGACTCGTAATAAGTAGGTTACAATATTCTCATCTTCCTTCATCTTTAGTTGTTCGAACTGATTTCTGAAGGAACCTTCTCTGATATCAATTGTTGGATTACTGAGAGAGGGGGTGAATCAGTAATAGAGCAATTATAATCCTTTATGAATCAAATAATCCAAGTGTTATATCAATGTAGAATTATCATCCAATAATGAGCAATGGGAAAATGAACAATCATAGACCTACACAGTACACCAGTGTTTTACATGGAAACCCAAAGCGGAAGAAAACCACAAAATTATTTTTCTTATATGTCTTGAAGAATTACATTCATTGGAAGCACCAACTTCCTTTGTTTTCCAGCTGCAACTGGAAGGAGGCTCCAACCCCTAGTTTCTCAGGCTACAACCTAAGGGAAGATCCAACTCCCAAATTCTCTGGCTACAACCAGAAGGAAGCTACAACCCCCTATGTTCTTCGGTTACAACCGGAAGGTGGCTATGACCACATGTCCTTGCCCCGTCCAACCACCTTGAAGTAGAAGTATAATGATGGAACCACTGTCACACTATCACTATGAGATATACCGTTGTAAACCTATACCAATAAACCTGAACCATGCATCAACCTGTACCTCAACCTGTAATCAACCTGTACCATAAACAAGTGCATCAACCATGCACCAACCTGTACCAAACAACCTATAATCAACCTATACCATAAACAAGTGCAACCAACCATGTACCAATTATGTACCAATCATGTTTCAACTACTCATAAACTATGACTCATCAATATGTACCAACATCAGCAACTATACACCTCATGTATGTGCCAACTCATCAACTACTTGTCTCAACCATGTACCCAACTTGTACCTCAACCAAAAACCCTCATCAATTTCATCATCCAAATATGATTTGTAACTCTGTAATAGACCTGATTTATATGATCACATACCTACAAACCTTCCTTAAATTTACCAACAATAGACTAGCATTTTCATCAAACTTTTCTTTAGTTTCACATGACTAGTTTTGGATTAGTCAACAACCCTAACTTGAAATGATCATAACCATGTACATGTAATGAATAAAGATCTAAAAATGATACACAATGTTCTTCAGTGTGTTTTATGCAATTCCTCTATGTGTCATTACTTGGAACCTCTAAGAAAAGGAGTTATAGCAAAAATGTCATACCTTACTGAATTATGTCTTATTCTAGAGAGCAACCTTGTAGAGCGTGCCCCGCACGGAATATTTGTTGAATGGATATGAAAATGTTACAAAGAATACTAAAGAATGTACTCTAACCAACACATTTGGTCTTACTGAATTTGGATCTGTTATGAAGAATTTTTGATGTTTTTACCCGAAACACATGTTTTAGACTAGTTTCAAAACTAGCCACAAACCCTATATTCCACGGAATGTAACTCCAAAAATACAAAGACCCACAAGATTATTTTTTTACCACAGATACTTGGATATGTTTCGTCAATGGAATATCAATTTCACAGTCTGAATCATTCTAGAAAAAAAATTATTGTGAAAATGGTGAGATGACCTGTAAATAACGTACCTTAGAAAGCATCATCAAAAGAATTTACCCTCCCTTGAATTTCAGTCTTCTTTTCTTCACCTTCCCTCTGAAATTGAGCTTAGATATCCTTTGGTTACCTCAGACACCTATATATATTCAATGTTCTCAAGTGTGATCTAAAATGAGAGAGCCTTGCCTCTTATTTATACTCTCCAAGTAGCTTCCTTAAAAACATCTTCTAGGTCACTTTGCCCACTTTCTTTATTTTAGGGTTAACCCACTTCTAATTTATCCATTAAATTTATTATTTAAATAATTTATTTTGTATTCAATTTGGATTATAGTACACTCATCACTTCAATTTATTATTTACCTTCTAAAATATCTTAAACCACTTTGACTACTTTGACCTTTTGGGGCTTGTAGATGACATATGAGGGTCCTCCAACTTCATAAGGCCATAACTCTCAAACCGTGAGGAGTTATGTGACGTTCCACATACCACTAGAAATGTAATGACATGTACTATCCATATAGAATAGTATTACCTACAAATATATCAAAACTCATACCATTATCCATCAAACAATATGGGGTCCATTACCCAAACCTGGGTTCTCCAACTTCTCATGGCCATAACTCTCTAACCGTGAGGAGTTATGTGACGTTCTACATACCACTAGAAATGGCATGACAAGCACTATCCATATAGGATAGTTTCACTAAAAAATTCACTGACCTTCATCTCATTATTCCACAAATAAGCATGGGTTCTCTAACCATACTTCTAGGATAACTCAATCTGCAAAGCATCTTCCCGTGAGGGCTTTCACCATAAGGGGACCACTTTGGATTTCATCCATTTCTACTTATTATCAACCATGACAAGAAAATAACGAGTCATCTTTACATAAAACAAACTTGGGTCCATTACCCAAACCTTTGTGCGATCGGGCTTTCTTCAAGGGTTGACATCAATGACAACCAACCTTAATCAACAAGTTGTGGACTTGGTGAGCTTGGTGTCTAGCATTGACCAGAGGCTAGACTAAAATGTACTGAGGAACTTGTTGTCCCTATCAGAGATGATATACTAGGGGATCCCAAAGTGTACCCACACTCATTGAAAGAAGATTTTAGTAGTGGCTTCTGCTGTGATGTTCTTCTTGTAGGCTGCCATAATGGCCATCTTCGAGAATCTGTCGACGACCAAGAAAACACAGTCATTGTCATGCTTATTAGAAGGAAGGCCCAACATGTAATCCATGGAGATGGATTCCCAAGGTCAACTAGGGTTAGGTAGTGAAGTATAGAGGCCTTGCTTCTTGATGGTCGGTTTGGCAATGACACAGGCAATACAGGATCTAATGTACTTCCCGGCATCCTGTCGAAGGTTGCCAATAGAAATACTTTTGCAGTACTACCACTATTTTCTCGACCCCTAAATTCCAAGTGACCCGACTATAGTGCGCTTCCCAAATTATCTTGGCATGCTTGCTTGAAGGAACACAAAGGTGTCTGAGGTGACATAGTAGAGCATCCTGGAGGTGAAAATTTGGAACTCGGTTACCCTCCAAGAGCGTCTTGTATGTGTGGTCGAAATCTGGATCACTCTTGTAGAGAAGCGGCCAATTAGAAGTCTCGTGCCCACTGTTGGGTATATGTTATATTCTTTGCATGTGTGTGTGTGGGTGCATCAGGTTCGACAATTGTGTCTAACAATACCTCTAGTAGAGCTCTTTGTGTCATGTGCGTCGAGGGCTTCCTAGGGGGGGCCAGGTATGGCCCCCTGGTTACACGCAGTGTTCAGGGCAGCGCCCCGAAATTTGTTTTGGGCGATTTTTTCTATTTTTAGCAGATTTTGCTATTTTTAGCGGTTTTCTAAATTAATCTCAGATTAAGGGATTAGGGTTTTGGTATCTACAGAATACCTAAAAACATTGTATATATTGTATGGTGAATGGTGAAATTCAAGATAATGAAAATAAGAAAGGTTTTCCCCAGTTGAGGGTTTCCGGTATAAATCTTTGTGTACTATGTGTATAAGCCATTGATTGATTTATGTTTTTCTTAAGAATCTATATGCATTGCTTTACTTCACAGGTTTAAAACTTACACCCACAAGAGTTGAGCACAGTGGTTATCGCCACGATCGGTGGTCGGCTGAGGCAGTCTGTAACATTATTGGTGCTGACCTTATTGTACTTGACGTTCAAATGAAAATGTTGCAGATATGTGGACTACTTCTGATGGCGATCGTTCTGCAACTTCCCTTGTGTCTGTATGAATTGCAAGGGTCGGTGGTCTGTGTGGATGATCGTTTCCTTCCCCAAAATGTAATGCTTCCATTGTTGGAAAGCCTGCACAATGGAATACATTTCTTTTTCATAAGTGGTATACTTTCGGACTGTGTCGAACATTGTCGCACTATGATATGCCACTGGATGCCCCTGTTGAGTAAGAAATGCCCCAATAGCATAGTCAAAGGCATCTGTCTCGATCTCAAATGGGTGTTGCAAGTCTGGTAATGTGAGCACTGGGGCACAACAGAGGCGATGTTTCAATTCTACGAACACCTTCTGTTGACATTCCGACCAAAAGAATTTTTCTTTCACTCCTCCCTTGGTGAATCGACTCAAGGGCCAAGTGATATGAGAGAATCCCAACACGAACCTGTGGTAGAAATTAGCAAGGCCCAGAAAGATGCGAAGCTCTGTTAGAGTGGTCGGGGCTGGCCAATCCCGGATGAATTAGATCTTGGTTGGATCCACATGCACCCCACACTCATGTATCCCAAATATTGAACCCGAGTCATGCCAAAAGTGCACTTCTCCAAATTGGCACACAACTTGTGTTTCTGCAGTGTTTGGAGGACCTGTCAGATGTGGTGGAGGTGCCCTTCCCAAGTCTGGTTGAAGATCAAGATGTCATCCAAGTACATTACTACAAATTAGTTGGTGAATGGCTACAAGATGTCATCCATAATCCTCATGAAGGTTGCAGGAGAATTCGTCAACCCGAAAGGCATGACCAACCATTCGAAAAGGCCCTCCTTGGCTTTGAAAGCAGTCTTCCACACATCAGACGATTCAATTGGTACCTGGTGATACCCGAACTTAAAGTTGATC
This sequence comes from Picea engelmannii, assembly GCA_009831015.1. Classification (NCBI taxonomy): domain Eukaryota; kingdom Viridiplantae; phylum Streptophyta; class Pinopsida; order Pinales; family Pinaceae; genus Picea; species Picea engelmannii. Next base: position 150,564 of record ML792367.1, read on the forward strand.
TTGCTGAAATATTTTTCCCCTTTGAGTTGGTCCAGAAGGTCATTAATATGTGGGATCAGGTACCTATTCTGGACAGTGATCTTGTTCAATGCCCGATAGTCAATACAAAGTCTCCAAGTCCCATCCTTCTTCTGCACCAACACGATCAGGCTCCCACAGGGAAATGAACTTGGCTGGATGTGACCTTTCTGCAACAGCTCATGAATATGTGTCTTGATTTCATCGTTCTACAGAACAGAGCGTTGATAGATCGGTCCATTGGGCAGCGGCGCACCCAGGGTCAGATCGATGGGGTGCTTGACTTGACAATGCAAAGGAACCCCTACGGGTGAGGTGAAGATGTCTCGGTACTCCTCCACGACCTTGTCCATTTGTTTTTGTCATGCGGAGGAGCCATTTCTGGAGGTCGTGGCTGCAGTATTCTTCTTTCCCTGAGGGCAGATCATCAGGAAAAAAAAATTCCCGGTTTTGGAAATGAGCTTACTGCATTGTTTTACAGTAACCAAAGAGATAACAGCATGTGGTGGTACCTCTAGTATCCTGTACAACTTATTTCCCAAGGTAACAATAACAGTGCGAGGTCGGGAGTCATACACAACATGTCACTTCAACAAGTATGGTTGGCCTAATAATACATCACAAACATCAAGAGAAGCATTGTCACATAATACCTTGTCGGTGAAGGGATTGATGATGTAGGGAAGGCGACACTGTTGGCTAACACAGAGATCCTGTCCTTGGTGAAGGCCCCCGATGGTGTACAGTTGTGGGTGTGTTGTGGTCGGCAAGCCCAACCGCTTCACGACCTCTGCTGAAATCAGGTTCTTTTGGCTCACATTGTCGACAATGAACTGTAGCGGGGAACCCTTTACCCACATCTCGGAGTGGAAGAGAGGCTCCTCCTCCTATGGATCTTCTAGTTCTTATTTTTGGATCTTCATGGTGGCAACGATGGTGTTGGGCTCCGCATCGATAAGCTGTGTCCCTCTGTCATTCCCCTTCTCGGGTTCTAATTCAATGTCAGAGCATGCATCTGATTTAGAAGCCCTCATCTCGGCCACCAGTGACTGTTTGGCCCGACACTCACTTTTGTTATGAGTGGAGCTCTTATGGAACTCACACCACTTTCTCGTGTCCTTCTTCAGCTTTGCGGTGTTGTTCTTTGCTTGCGGCTTTGGCAGGTTGTCTTGAGCCACCATGCCTTGGATTTGTCCTTTTTTATGAGGTTTGGGGGCACCTTTCGCTTGCTTTTGATTCGCAGATCCAAATTCTCGCTTCTTCTGTTTGAATTTCTGCTCAATCTTGGCAGCATACCGATATGTCGTACCAAGCGAGGAGATGTTGAGGAAATCCATTTCCTCCTAAATGTATCTGTGTAGACAACTGTGGTACTTCAACACCAAATGTTTCTATGAATCTTTGATACCCAACTTTGTGCGCAGGGTATGGAACAGATTCGTTAGCTCATGCACATCTTGATCCCTTTATTGCTGCAACGTAGTCCATTATATGTACTTGTCCTCATAGCTCCCCACAGGATAATATTGTTCCTTGATGGCGTCTCGAAAATAATTCCATGTGGGTACGACCGAGAATAGAGAGGTTTCCTTCTCGTTCTTTTTTCTCACAGTAGGTTTCCCACCAGTCCTTGACATGGGGGGCGGCTTTCAGTAGTGAAAAAATAATCTTCTCCCAGTCGGAAAAGTCATGAACCGAGAAATATAATTCTAATAGATTCAACCATTTATCTACAACATCTAGCCATAAAATATGGGAATGTCAAATTTTACTTGTACCTTAAAAGGGATTGTGCCCCCAGAGTGGCTACTGGATGCAAATGTGCCTCCAGTGGGAAATTGTTGAAGGATCTGGGCAAAGTTATCCATCATCACGTTCCTTTGTTTTTCAAGGGCCTCCTCTAGCAATATTTTGATAGGATCTCCTGCTCCCTCGTATTTCTGTTCATCCCCCATGGGCGGTCGTCGGGGTTTGCGAAATTGATCTTGCAAAGGTTCAACCAGATCGAGCCCTAACTCCTTATACCCCGACCTCGTTGGGGACATGCAAAGAAGGATCGAGAAAGAGTAGACCGCTCTGATACCACTGATGTAAATTTATGCAGGAATGCAATAGAATACAAAAATAACTATGAATACAAAGATGCAGCTGAAATAACACTTCATTTCATTAATATCAAAGAATTGAAATTTGTTTACAGAAAAAATAGAAATAAACTAGCTAGGGTGTTGGTAGCTTATCTCTGAGAAGACATGTGGCGGCTACATGCCTCTGAACTCTATGTTACAATGAGGCTCGAAGGCCTATATGTTATTGAGAAACAATGGAAACCCTAAACATCCAAAAACCTAACCCTAGGACATGAAACGCCAGAATATGGGCCCTGTCGAGGTAAATTGGTATATCAATTTCCCGGGGTCGTAACTTTTGCATACTATCTCAGTTTGACGCATATGATACATCGTTAGAAAGATATATCCGAGGACTACAAATATTGAAGGTAAGTATGATGGTTTGGAATGCATGAATATTCACCAATCGGTTGATGCCCACAAAACGTCGTTTAGGGCCTCAAAACGGCTCCAGAAGTTCAGGACCCGAAAAACTGCCAAAAATAGTAAATTGTGCTACAATTAAGGAAAATGAAAGAAAAAATGGTGGGGGTCCAAGTGGAATATTCGGGTGGCCACCAATATCCACCTGGATCAGGTATTGGCTTCAAAAAGGGAGTTAATATTGAGCTCATTCTCCTTAAGGGAAGCTTGGGAACGCAGATTAAAATTCACAGCCCAACCTTTCGAAACTTCTTTTACTTTCTACAAGTTAACATGGAATTGTTGCATAAATGAAGAGACAACTTAATTGTGAAGGTGATTCCATACATAATAGACCAATTTCCTGTAATAATCTTCTTCCAGTCACACAAGGTTGAATTTCATAGGGGCTAGAAGTTTTCTCTCCCTGGACTCCATTTTTGGAAAAATGGGCAAGTGGTCTGAGTGTTCTCCAAATCCAACTCACATTTTCAGGTTCCAAGGACATTCAATCAAGGATTTAGATATCAAAAATCTGTCTAGCCATTTGGATACCATTTCCTCACCTTTCCTGTCATTCCTCCTTGTACGGAAAATCTTTTGGGGTTCAAAATCCACCAGATGTAAAGATTCTACGAGATGCTCAAAGAAACCTTCTAAAGGGTCCACGTGAGGGTGTGAACCCCAAACTTATATAAGGGACAAGGTAAAATTAAGATCACCCCCAAGGATAAAATTATCATTAGAAAGGGCCCCCAAGGAAGCCAACTCTTCCCAAACAAGTTTTGTGTCTACATACAGGCCATAGAGATTTATTACACGAAAGGAGGATGCAAAATTCGACACTTCCATATCCACCAAAATGTCGGAGTTCATAATAGAGGTAGAGAAAACCTTAATTCTAGGGATCCAAGCCATCAAGAGGCACACCTGAGAGACCTTTCAAGTCAAAAGAGAAAAATGACCAATCCTCCAACCAAGGAGAGAGAGACTTTGTGGCCTTGGAGCCAACATACATAGTTTTTTGGAGCAAGATAACATCAAGAGTGAAAAAATTTACTAGTATTTTTAGGGCTAGCATCTTAGGGGCACCCAGACCCCATGGACGTTGAAAGACATGCAAATAATGGCTCACCCTTAGAGCAGGCGTTCCCTGCGCTAAGGGCCCAGAGAATAGTGGCTTGTTTTCCACTTATGATATCCTTTTTAGTTTGTAATTGAGGCATCAAAAGGTTGGATTGTCTTCCCACATGAGAGCTAGATGCCCTCTCCATAACTATACCTATGTTAATGGCCCCTTATTCATTAGGATTTTGTCGAGGGTGGAGTTGATAACTAGAGAAGTGAGGAGGGTTGGCTTGAGTTTTCTACCCAAAATTTTCTAAGACTACTAGTTGACTTGTATTTCCCTCCCCTTTTCCTTTTTCAGTACAAGGGCCAGATGATAGAGGATTAGGGTCAAGGGTTACTGCAAGCGTGGCCTCTCCTTGCGGTGAAATAACATCTGCCACTGTATCAAAATGATTAGGACTAGAGAGGACAAACGTAGGCTTAATCTGGGTCGACGAAGAGGATTTCAAGAACGACCCAAGGGAAGGAGGTACAACTTCTATAGTCAAATCTATGATCAAAGAAGAGGGAAAAGAGGGATAAAAGGACTTGCCCAATGAAGCTTCTTGGGAACTAGTTGAAGAAGGCCTTAGCTCAAACTTCATTCCCATTGAGCCCAAATCCTTGTGAGATGGATGAGTCTTTAGGTGATCCTTCTCGAGAAACTTCTCCACTTCATGAGCTTCTGACTACACTACCTTAGGTTTCCATACCTTTTTGAATGGGCATCCTCAGCCTTGAGGGGCTAGGACACTGGTCCTGAGTGTGCCCAACATTGTGGCACCCATAGCATTTGAATGGAATATGCATCCAAGTAAATCCCCCTGCTACCGATTCAATTTCTTCCAAAATCCCTTCTTTCAAATCAACCTCCACTTGCACCCAGACCCACCTATGTTTAGGTTTGGTGTTTTGGTCTTTTTCCATTTTGATAAATATGCCTATGTTGTTACTCATGAACTCCAGAATTTCTTCGTGCCAAAACACCATTGGAAACCCCAGAAGAATAACCCACACCACTAGAGAGGAAATTAGCTTGTGCTTGGGGTCAAAATGAACTCCCCAGTCCCGAAGAGCCAAACCCGAGGGACCCCAAATCTAGTCCCATTTGAGTATCGACCACAGGTCTTCAGGGGATTTGAATAGGAAGCATAACCAACCCCTCACTAGAACATGAAAAACCAGATGATAACCAAGTACCAAAGTCTAGAAATCATCCAACCAATGCTTTAGGCTCTCATGGCAGACCGTCTTTCCACAAAAATGACTTACCTCCGCTTTACCGAAGAAATCCATAATACTTCCCATAGAGACATTCTCACCCACCACCATCCTCACTTTCTCTTTACGAGCCCGAATATATCTTTTATTTTTCCTCGTGGGAGGGATTATTGAGCATGCCAACTTCTGAACAGGGGATTGATTAGATTACAATGTGATGTTTAGAGGCACCGGGCCAGGGTTGAAAGGTGTCAAGTTACAAACATGCCAAGGAAGTGAAATGAAATTTTGGTCGCATAAACAAAAATCAGACCCAGAGTTATTGCCACACAAATGGGACAATACACCACCCCGCATGGTGTGATGTCCCGTTGGATCTCTTGAGGATACAACGTCTCCAAGACCACCACACATCTCCATCAAGGGAAACGATTTCCCTAGGGAATGAGCCCTTCTGTCCTACTAGATACTAATGAATTCTGAATCCAAGCAGAAAATCACATCCAGAGCAAGGACGCCCTCTTCGTAATCCAGATAGTCATCCTCCATTGCACGCCAGATCAAATCTTCAGAAGGGGAAACTGCTACGCTGCAAAAATAAACCTGGATGGGAAACCCTATCCCAAAGACATTATTATCGTGCCTTAGGGATGAAAAGAACCGCAGACCCAAAAAAAAACGTAGACCTTAGCTCGATCCAATATATGACACATCCAACTTTATTTTATTAGATTCTTATTTATGTTAGTGTGTCCATTATGTTTGCAACAGACTTCCATTATGTTTGTAAAATGTTATAGGTTTACAAAGGTTAAAGCCTATTTTTCAATGTGTAGCTTTTGATATTTTCAAGAGGATATTTTTTGCACTTCTGAGATATTTTGCATCTTCAATATTTTTTCACTTATGATATCTTTTGTATCTTCAATATTTTTTCACTTTATCACAACATCAAAACATTGGCCTAAATTTTTCCCCTTTGGACTCCTATTTTATTTCTTTCCTAGTTCTTAGTTGTTATTTCAATTTCTTTGGTAGTCTATAGGATCAAAAGAAATATTATGTCTCATAATGCCTATAGTCCTAAAAAGAAAACCTAAGTATCTTCAGTGATACATGCCCTATTAGATAGAGAGACCAAAAGTGAATGCTTAGCATGCATTTTCGCTTATTATTACGTTATTCCTCTACTACAATCATATCACCTATAACTTGTCCTTGGCTAGCTAGATCCATTTATTCCAAGTGTTTCTTTGTTATTTTGTATCAACTTGGCACATGGAACTTGTCCTTTGGTGTATGAATCCCTTATTTTAAGCGCCCCGTTATTATTTGGTAAAATAACTTTTTCCCGTGACACTAGAAAGATGTGTTTCCCCTTTCTTTCCTACAACCTAAAAGGGTCTTCTTATGAGAGCTTCTACTTTAGAAAGGAAGGAGGATGGGGCAACTAATCATTCATAGATAGGAAGTGTTAAAACTCCTTTATTAAGGTGATCCTATCATCTATTATCCGAGAAGAATATATTGCTTGGCATTTAGTTTGAAATTTATGTTAACGTATTCAAGTGATTTTTGGAAGACATGGTAAATATGAAGGACAACTTAGGTGTACCAATTAATGTCTTTGGATTTCTTCATAATTAGCAAACAAATGTTATCTACATAAGGTTTTCAAGTGGCATTTGCATACCTATATTTTGGGACACATTCGATCTAGGATTTTTTCATTAGTTAATAATCTAACATATTTCAACCCTTGCAAGTCACTAGGGTTGGCATGTTTCTTGTTCATAAAGTTTATTATGGATGTTAATGGTTTAGATATCTATGATTTCCAAGTTTAAGTCGCACTATGAAGTGTTTGTTCTACAATACATTTTGAACATATTTTTCTCGCCAATGTAAGTGCATGATCATTGTTTTTCTATAGCTATTGCATATGAAAAATATAGGTAACGTGTGATTAGGGATTTTGTATAAAACACGAGTCAATGTTGAATTGTACTTGATATATCATAGTATCTCAATTCTGGACACAAGAGAATTGCAGAGTGTAGAAAGTTGGATATATGCATTTGCATTCAAATTTCAACAATAAATGATTGCGATGTATGACATCTACTTGTTCAATATCTATTTATTAACTCAAAATTTGTTGAGAGCTACTTATTTGGTATCTATTTATTGTTTTTGTCTGTAGGTGTTGCTTTGGTAGAAAGTGGTACGTACTTGGTTACTATTTATTACTTGAGTGAAGAAGCATCAAGTTTTATGTGGTCAAGTAGAGTTCTTGTGTTGTTTAAGCTTATGTAGAAGATTGATGATGTGGTGTATTTTGTTATATTTGTCAACTTATCATTAAGGTTTTGTGTGATGATGTGCCATTTCTTGTGCATCTAAATATCTTGGTTAATGTGAGTGCCATCCCAATTGATTAGACCACATATGATTTTTAATTTGTCGATCTAATGTTGCACATATCCATGTTTGGATTTTGAGCTTTGTTTTACACAATCAAAAAACATGTTTTGATAGATAAACTATGTATTTATTCAATGTCATTATAAGAACTTATTAGTAGCATGTTAACTAGCATAGATCCATCGTAACCCTAGTTCTATTAAGTAGTGAGCGAGATCCATCTTAACCCTAGTCCTATTAAGTTGTGAGGAATAAAAAACTTGAGGTGCAAGCCTTAGTCTTTTTAGACCATCATGTTCTATTAAATAAAAAACGGTTTGCACTACATCCTTTTTTATCCTTTCCAATACTTGATAGATCCAAAGTTAAGATGGATCTATTACCTAATTGTAATTTTTTTAACATTATGGTAATTAAAATAATTAAATGTTAGCTCATTTTTTCATTTTATTTATTAGTGTTATACACAAGCACACATGACACAAAGATCTCCCCCACGTTCAGTTGTAAAGCAACCAACTTCTCTAGGGAAAACAAAAAAGTGATATAAAAAAAACATTTCAACCAAATATGTTATCTTTTGAGATCATAAAAAATAAAATAGAACTTAAATACAAAAACCTACATATTTTGCTTTTTTAATATTCACAACTCTCATTTTATTGTTTTTTTTTTTGACTTTTATAGGTTAGCTCTAATATCCACTTTCGTGCACAATATTTGTGCTAAAAGTAACAATGTCTCAGGTATTTTGACAATAAGCTTCACACTATCCTTGCATTTGTACATTAATTGCATCAAATTCATATAGCCGTTTTTTTTTATAATTCATATGGCAAATCTTACATTAATCATTTGGTATAAAGTAATTATCTTTTGCAGTTACAATAATCATTTGGTATAAAGTAATTATATTTTGCAGTTTATATTAGAGTATTGCATTTACTTAAAGATGCATGTCGCTCTTCTTATCAAGTTTCACATGCTAGTTTAACAATTTCGTGAATTTTTAAATACTATTTGACTTTCTCATCAATAAGTTTCTATTTGTTTCTTAGGCAACATTAAATAAAAAGGAAATTAGAACTATTAGACATTTTGTACTAAACATAAAAATCCCATGCCTTCAATTTTCATGCCACTTGAATCCTACATGGATTATGAAAAAGATAGAAAATTCTATCTACAATTGTTGTCTGTATATTGGAAATTCTAACTATGATACTTTTCACATCTATGTAAACTAATTTGAACACTTGTTGCTAGACAACATTTTTTAACTTAAACATTTTTTTTGGGAGCTTCTTTTTTAGCTAGGGAATATGTTTTCTCAAAATATGAAACATATGCACTTGAAAATATATAACATGTACTTTTGCCTCTTCTAACAATCTAGTAAATGAATCTCATATTTTTGTGCAAAACATATATCTTTATAATTACTGTGCAACATTTCATTTCTTGTTACTGTAATCCTTCATTAACTCTAAGCTTTGTAAGTATACTCGAAAAGAAAAATGCACAATATGCTTGCAAGAATAAAGTGTTTTTACTTACTAAACACACAAAAATATATTTACCAGAGTTAAAAACTCCAAACCACACATATTTGAGGACTTTTTTCCAACAGAAAAAATACTTATTATATTAATATATAATTGTGTTCACATGGCAAAAAGTCTTAGCCAGAAAATTACATCCTCAAAACTATACTGGTACGGAAATGTAACTTGAGTCCAAAACAATTCACAAACTGATGGGATCATAAGCATCTCAAATCATATTAAAACTAAAATTCAGACTTTCCCTATTCAATTTTCCTTGAAAAAAATGTAACCCCCCCCCAAAAAAAAATTGACAACCTTTTGCTAAACTTTGTAGAAAAACACTATAAGAAGGACTATATGCTAATAAAGATTTAGGAAGAGGGTAGGGCCTTCATGTCCATCTACCCAATGGTTGTAAGTGATTTTCCCTTCTTGTTTCTGGATTGCTTTCTTTGAGAGTAAATCAGCCTCTTTGTTTTGATCCTGGTAGATATGAGAGTAACTGATATGCCAGAAAGATTTTGTGAGCTCTCTGATTCTGACCTTACATCCCACTAGAGAGACTACCTGCAATTTACCTCTATGATTCAACCAGACGATTATTATTTTAGAATCTCCAAAGATCTGTAAAGCTTCAATATTCAACCGAGCTACCAAGTTGAGAGTAGCCCATACTCCAAGTAATTTTGCCCTGGTATTGGTACCTGGACCACAATTGAAGGTCCATTTGTATATTGATTTATCAATTAACCTTATCAAACCCCCTGCCCCATTCTGAAGACCATTTGTTTGTGCCACTCCATCGAACCAACCAACAATAGACCCTCCTTGTATGTGAATCTGAACATTTCTTGGAATCGCCACTTTTTGTGAAACTGTAGTGCTAGCAACATTTTCGAGTGTTTTATAAACAACAAAGCTAACAGAGAGATTCCCATTTTCAAAAATTCTCTTATTTCGTTCCATCCAAACATGCCAACATACCAGAGAAGGAAGGGTGAGGTATTTTCTCTCCTTTTTAACCCAGTTTTCATAACAAGCAATTAATGAGTTTCCTTCCCATTCAAATTTTAATTTTATTTCACTTTTTATCCTATACCAGACTTGTTTTATGAAATTACACTTGACAAAAAGATGCAACACTGACTCTGATTCCCCTGTACATAGTTGGCAAATACTTGGACCTTCCCATCCTTTTCGTTGCAAGATGTCCCATATAAGAATTTTATTTTCAATAGTTAACCAGGTGAACAATTTGATTTTTTGTGCAATGTCCCATGTCCGTGGGTGTCTCCTCCAACAACCAATAAATCGATGCCAAATTTTATTTGTTAAAGCACACTAAACATTTTTTACTATTATAAATCCATATTTATCACCTCCTGTCCACTTGAGCTCATCATCTATGTGAGGACTTGCATTGCATTGAATGACATAATTATGATGAAAAAAGAAACATAACATAAGACAAAAACTAAAAGAATACAACTTTTCTTTTGTCTCATTGTCACTAGCTTTCTTGTTTTGTCTCGTTGTGCCTAGACTTTACAACCCTCTTGAAATTGATATTAGTCTATTTGTCTTGAATCTTTATATCTAGTGAGAGTCTTAATAACAATAGGCTTAACACTTTTACGATGTTCTTGTGTTGATTGCTTCATAAAAAAGTATTGTCCTTGTTTCATGTTGCATAAAGTAATAATCCGATTGTATTGAAAAATGTGGTAGGGAAAATTTATTCATGGCTATCTCTATATCTAAACAATTTTCTTTATTAATATAGAAACTTCATACTTTTGTAATTATAGTATTTCTTATGAAATTTGTTTGAGTACTCTTGAATTGAATGGTATAAATGGATTGCTTTTGTTTACATCAAAAGGATGCATAAACAATACTTACTAAACTATAACAAACAATTATTATTATCTTTTAACTATGAACTCCATGACAAGCTAATCGTTGTGTTTTTTCACATTACTTTAAAAAAGTTGAATATTAAATACTTTGACCTCACAATAAAAATATTTTCAACTTTACTACCATGAATAGGAATCTTTACATAGACTATGAGATAGACCAAACAAAGACTCAATAATATAAGGCTAGTTGAGTGCTCATAATCCTGAAGATTGACAGTATAAATTGAAAACTTGCAAAGGAAAGGGATATAGATATTCACCTATAAGTTGTAGCTGTATTGAACCTATAAGTGACAATAGTCAACACCTTTGGTAATCTTAATTATTAGTATTCATAACTAATTTACTTGGTATTTGAGCCTTGAACGCAACTAGCTCAAAATTGGACATATTTCAACTATCGATAGTCTAAATACTTTTCTTATAGTTCTGAGAGTACATTTTGGAAATTTCAAGCAAGCGTGGGTGGATGTACAAACAATAGGGTTGAACTACTAGCTCTAAAATTGGTTTTAATGCTAGCAGTGGAGAAAGGGATTCAAAAATAATACGTGATGGGTGATTCAAAAGTTATTATTGATTGAATGAAATGATCCTCCACAATTAGAAACTTTCGTTTGAGGCCCATTTTTTTATGAAGTTGACATTCTGAAAAATGTTATAAATGAAGTTACTTTTTTACAAGTCTATTGAAAGAGAAAGGTTCTTGCCGATTTTTAATCTAAATTAGTTGTGTAGATGGCTCCATGGTAGATCTAGCCTTCATCAAGGAGTGTTGAACAAATATGATCCAAGTCTTTTTACTTGAGATCTATTGCAATCCTTATTTAAGATTGGTTCCAGATTTAAATACACTATTTTTATTTTTTATTTTTATTTTTTTGATGGTTGTGATGAATATAAAGATGTGATATTGAGACTTCTAAAAGATATAATGGTCTACAAAGACATGTAAATGAATCTGATATACTCAATTTAATGAGTTTTTGCTTAGTTTTGAGAATATACTAAGGTGGCTTAGCAAATTTTTCAATGTAAATTGATAAACAAGTTTGATGACTTTTTACAGAAAATGTTATTTGTAGAAACACAATGAATACTGAAAAATATATACAAAATGTAATTTTGTTATTTATAATAAAATTACAATTTTTTTTTTAAGAAAAGATAAATACATTACCACTGTATGACACTTGTTTTGGTAAGTGAAATGATTGCAAATGAACACTGAAAAACATATACAAAATGTAATTTTGTTATTTATAATAAAATTACAATTTTTTTCTAAAAAAAATATAAATGCATTGTCACTATATGACACTTGTTTTGGTAAGTGGAATGATTGCAAATTTATATATACAATTTCTAAAATCTCTCACAAATACAAATAAATTATTAAAATAAATAAATAAAGTCCCCGAGGTGTAGGACAGTCGGTGACGGAGTGTGTTGTTAAGCCACTCCGTGATGTTAAAGTCACCGGTTCGAAATCTGCGGGGACAAAAAATCCAACCATGTTAAGGGTTGGTGTGGCTCAGGTCGGGTGCGATCCCCGGGTGATTTTGACGGCTTAGATGCCCCTGAGTCGCGGTTTCTCAAGCCACAGGTTAATCGCGTGCCCAACAGGTCCCGCACAAATTAACAAACAAAATAAATAAATAAATTATTAGAAGAAAAGATGGTTTGAAATAAAATATTAACAACATTTATTTTCAATTATAATTTTATTTTAATTTTCAACTTTTATTTGTATTCAACATTTTGTATCTTTATAATTAACATTTTTTTTTGTCTCTCTACAATGAATATTATAAATATATGTCTTATTTAATATTTATATATAAATATGAATAAACTTTCCTTAAATTTAAATTATCTTAAAAATGAATATAATAATAATAATAATAATTTAATTTTAAGGTCACTCCCAAGCAAGACATCAAATTGGTGTATGAGACCCTTTTGTTTGCGGGACAAGGAACTCCCCTTCGCCCAAGAATTTGATTGGTAAAGTCTACAGAGGTATAAATACTCTACTCCCTTCTGGATTTGAACTTGTGACCTCATAGGAGGAAGCACATTTCCTAATCATTAGGCCCACTCATATTGTATAATAGCAATAAAGATATGGCGGAGATAAGTCACTATATGAGAAAGAGAAATATATTGCCAATAAAGATATGGTGAGAGAAATCAATGCATTAGAAATGTGATATGGTTCTTTTGTAGCCTAAATTGGTGAATTATATTTGTTAACTTATATTCGTGAATCATATGTGTAGTACAAATTTTATAGTGATGTGATAGATTGTTTTCTTATATATATATTCCATTTGCTATTAAATTTTGCAAATTTATTTGATTTCATTTATTTGTATTATAATTTGTTATAGTTCATTCATTATTATATCTATGAGTGTGGGTGGGGAGAATATAGAGTAAAACATATTATGTTTTACTATATATTTCCCCATCCCCACCCTCACATGTTTTTACTCTATATTTTCTTTCACCCCCATACTATGTTTTACTCTATATTTCTCCCCACCATCACTCTCATATACGAGGGTGGGAGTCGGGGGAAATATAGAGTAAAACATATTATGAGGATGGGGTTGGGGGTGAATATAGAGTAAAACATATTATGAGGATGGGGTGTGGGGAAATATAAAGTAAAACATATAATATATTATGAGGGTGAGGGTGAGGGTGAGGCTGGGGGGAATATAGAGTAAAACATATTATGTTTTACTCTATATTCCCACGGGTGGGAATGGGAGGAAATATAGAATAAAATATATTATGTTTTATTCTATATTCCTCCTCACCCTCAACCTCATATTGGAATATAGTAATGAGTTTTTTTTTTTTTTGTTAATGTGGCCGAACCTGTTGGCATCGAGATTAACCTGTGGCTTGAGAAACCGCGACTCAGAAGCATCTAATCCGTCAAAATCACCCGGGGATCGCACCCGGCCTGAGCCACACCAACCCTTAACAATGTTGGATTTTTTGTCCCGACAGGTTTCGAACCGATGACTTTTCAACACGGAGTGACTTAACAACACACTCCGTCACCGACTGTACTACACCTCGGGCACTGAATATAGTAATGAATTTATTTTTTTTATTGTAAATTAATTTGTTTTTTATTTATAATTTGTATACAATTATAATATTTAACATACCAAATAGAATTTTTTTAATATAATAAAAAATGTATTTTTCTAATATTTAATTGGTCAATAAATTTAGAGTTTTATTATAACCTTCAAGTCGTTCAATTTATAAAATTAATTACACAAATGTATAAAATTAATTACACAAAACACGCTCATTTATTTAATTACAATATTATAATGTAAAATACAGCCTACACACTTTGAGAGGGGATTCATTCAATTTCAAGAGGCCCACCTGTTACTTGTTGATAGTTACTGTATCCAAAATTTTCCTTTAATCCACTTCCTACTAACCATTTCCGTGGCATCATGGTTCGCAAATACCGCGGGACTAGGCGCTTTGCTTTTTGAACTATGGGGAGAATGACGATGGGCCTACTTTGCACGGCCCCTTAGGAACTTCTGACAAACACGAGCATGAAGACATCATGGCAAGCAGTAAGTTAAAGCATGTCAAAGGATCTCTAAAAACTACTACTTGAAATTATCAATTTTGTAAATTTTTTTGTTTTTCATTATAACTTAGTTTATGTAAAGTTAAAAAGTTAAAAATGTGTGTTTTTTCCTAGGAAGTTATAGATTCAAATCTAGAAAAAGTAGGGTATGTACATTTTCGTAAACTTTAGCAGTCAAATCGTCTATAACCAAATATATGTTTTTGTAACCAACACTTGAAAGCACCAATATAAACCCCTACTGCCAATGTGCTTTGTTTTTTTTTTTCTTTGAAAGAAAAAACAGGGATTAGTCACGGTGGCTCTCTCGTTTCAATCAACATTGCAAAAATGACCAAAAAGCTTTACAACGTGGCTCTCTCTGGTTTCAATCAACATTGAAAAAGAAAATAAAAAAACTCTCAAATTTGGGATGATATGAGTACTCTATCAATTAGTTAGTTGATCTCATTTTTGGGATGATATGAGTATACCAATTAGTTAGTTGATCACAAAGTCTAAATTGTACTTCCAAGTGTCTCCTCAGAGCTCGTGAATTATATGAAGAAGTAAGAAGCTTTTGTTGTTTCGGCCTTAAGTATTGCATGTATTTTTAACATACATCCTTTTTTTTTTTTTGGTTATCACTGCTGCACTTTATTATTAACATTTGGGCATTGGAGCATGAAATACTTTACCCAAACTCTGGGTACTTATCAATTTTGAGTATGGCAAGAGTATTTTATGATGTTGCCACCATTGACATTGTCATTGCCACCGCCCTTTCTTCCTTACTGATTAGGTGGTTCTGAAGTGTGTTGAAATGGATTATATTTAATCCCAATTTACAAATTAGTGTCCAACAGTGTAAAATTTAGCAAGGTAAATAAGTGCCTTTAATCTTTATTTCTTATTTTAGTTTTTTAAATTATAAAATTTATATTAATTTTTTTACAATTATATATAATTTTGTTTATGATTTATGATGCATTTTTACAAGTAAATATGAGATTTACTTTACTTCCTTTATACATAGATTTTTTCATTGTGAAAAACAAAATAGATAAATAAAGTAAATGTTGTAAAAAGAATATCATTAATATTTACTTTTTCTTCTCTTCATTATATATAGATCCATTTTAATTCTAGATCTATCATGTGTGGATAGGGACCAAATCTTTTAACGTGCAAACATTTCCTCAAGTTTTTTTTAATTTAAAAAAGGTTCTCACCTCATGGGATTTGATCTTTCTATGCACATGATATATGGAAAGTTATAGATCTAGAGTTAAGATGGATCTGTGTTGGTTCTTCACACACACACACACCGTGTTTCAAATCCATGTTGATCACAAAATGAATTACACATCTCCCTCACACTCACTAGCCCACCATTGAAATGTTTGAACCATAAGATTTTTTTTTTCTTTCAATTGCTTTCTACATACATATATAAAGATATTTCATTTATGGTGGACATTGGAATATTGTATTTATGTTCGACATTGACATTTTCTTTAAATACCACGTGTCAACTCCATGCTAAGCACACAAGGAATTACACATCTCCCTGAGAAACACACCATTGAAATGTTTTAACCGTAAGAAATTGTTTACTTTCAATTGTTTTATATAGATTTTTTTTTTTTAAATGCCATGTGTCAAATCTATGTTAAGCACCCAAGGAATTACACATCTCCTTCATACTATGGTGTAGAAAGAACCTATCAACGAAATAATATTTCTTTTTTACTTTTAATTGCTTTCTACACAGACATACACAAAGTTGATATGATATGATGATGATGGTTAATGTCCATTAAGACCAAAATTGGTCTATCGAACCTTAAGAAACTTAAGGAATTACTTTGGTTTCTATAGAATTTTATTTTTGTGCTTGAAAAGCATTAAGAGAAGCGTTTCAAGATTACCATAGTTTTGATGAGTTAGAAGGTTAGGAAGGTTGGCATTGTGACAAATCTTTTGAAATTAATATCTAATTTGGGTATACACAAGACATTCTAAGAGAAAATGTTGTTCATCTTCAACTGTCTTAGTGTCACAAAGATGATATATTCTTTCATCCCACGACGTTTTGAGAGTTTTCCAATGCCCAATTTCACTACGGAGCTCGTGAGAATTTGTTCTTATTTTAACAATGTTGATTTTCTTTTTTTACGCTAGTCAAAATAAAGAAATACTTTTGATCTTCAAAATTATGGTTTATCACCTCCTTACAATATCTCAATTTTCTTTTATCTTCTAATTCTTTATTACACCACAATTCTGCCTTAAATTTAAATGTAATAATATTTTTAATATTGTCATTATTATGCATAATGATCTCTTCCTTTATTTCCCAATGATTTAGCCAAGACTTGGCATCTTTATGCCATCCTCGCTTGAGTTGTAGGTGGTTTGTCGAAAGTTTGAAGCAATTTTGGGAAGCCTCTTGCTTTCCATGTTGTTTAACTTGTTATTGTACATTAGGTACCTAGTCATAGCCGTGCTCTCAATGTGGGAAAGACTCGCTTCTACGGGGAGGATAAGATGGGGTGTATTGCCTTTAATTTTGAGATTATAAGTTATAGAATTATTTTGGATCTTCTTTATTTTTCTCCATGATTATCTAGAGATACTTCATCCCCAACCTCCACATCCATATAAGATAACATGAGTGATGAGAGTCTCAAAGAAGAGTTTTTTCTTATCCCATATCCAAATATCCGTTGATTTGCAATTATTTTCAAACCCATAATAAGCTTTCCACCCTCCATTTATCATTTTATCAATGCTATGGTTCCAATTGAGCTTGTGATGAATATCAATGCTGAGATATTTGTATGAAGGCACTTCCTCTAAGTTGTTATTGTCATATACAAAAGTATTGTAAGTGATATTTTTGGATTTAATTATCATAACCTTCATTTTGTTAGTCTTAATAGCCATATCCATACTAGAGCAAAAATCCTTGAGGATTCTTAGTTTCTTGTGGAGATCATAAGAACTCCTTGCCATAAGAATAATATTGTCGGTGTAAATAAGAAGGATGACGACTATACTAGTGAGAGTCGGGCAAACACAACTTGCTTCTTCCAAACAATCTTCTAACTTGTCAATGTGTATGCCAAAAAGGGTAGGTGATGGGGGACAACCTTGCTTGACTCCTATATTATAGTTAATTTCCGACCAGCCCTCAATGTTCCTAAACTTGGCAATAACACTCTCATTTGACCTTACCGCAACATTTCTCAACTTGAAAGGAACTCTGAGCTCTTCTAACATGTTCCAAAGGTTCATCATGGGCATAATGTCAAAATATTTTCTAAAGTCAACGAAACAACAAAGGAGATTGATTTTATTATTGTGACACTCTTCCGCAATGATCCTATGGTGTAACAAGGTGGTCCACAGTAGAATCATAGCTCCTAAATCCGGCCTAGCCTTTTTCTCTTTTTCGTGGCTATCTAGCCATATGCTAATCTTCTTTTCCAAAATAATTCCATATAGCTTGGCTAAAATGGGGCTAATCATAATGGTCCTAAATTAGATGAATTGTTTTTATCCCCACTTTTAAAAATAAGTGCAATGAGGCTTTGCATCTAGAGTTTAGAGAAGCCTTGCTTGACTGGGAAAGTGAAGAGCTTGTGTATGTGAGGGATGAGGACAAGCCCTCCAATTTTTAAGATTTCAACTTAGCAACCCTCAATGTCCTTAAATTTCCCTTTTGTGAGCCACTAAACCCCAAACTCTAGGTCTTTTATAGAAAAAACTTCATCATTTGTAAATAAGTTTGGAATGTTGTTCACAACATTAGGGGATTCGTAAAGATTTTTGAGGTATGTATTCTAGTCCCTCAAGAGAATCATATTCCATTTAAGGTGGACATTGAAATATTTATTTATGGCCGACATTGAATTTTTTTGTTATAGATATATTTTTTAAATGCTACATGTCAATTCCATGTTGAACACAGAAGGAACACATCTCCCTCATACTATACTATAGAAAGCACCTATTGCCTCAATTATATGGTTTGTTCATTTAAATTCTCATTTTACCATATTAATACTTGTTATGATAATTGTAATCATAAAATTACCATTTTACCATGTTTTGATAAGTGGTTCATGGAACTCTTGTCTTTCATATTGCAAAGTTTCTCATGTATTTGATAATTTTACTATGCTATGAAAACTCCATACATTAAACATAGAAAATGTTATTAAAATTTGAAAAATCCAATAGTGTATATGTGAATTTCACATTTAGATTTTGGGATATCAAACTTTTATCCATTGATATTCAAAACTTTAAATTTAATATTCAAGTTTAAATTTTGATTCTTATTTTATATTTATATTTATGAAATCAAACTTCGTCAATTTCACAATGTATTTAAAAATATTAAATGCTTTGTGTATATATATGATTTCACCTTCAATTCATTATATTAGTTTATATCATATTTAAAAAAAATAAATCTTACACTATTCATTCTACCAAGCTACCTTTACACCGTGTGAGCCCATTACCCATAAATAATTTTTTTTAATTATGTATTAAACCAACTTATCCCACAACCTTAGTTTTTAGCATAAACAAATACCGCAACCTCGAGTAACAATATGGTGTCGGGACTAACATGGTTTGCAACAATATGTTGCATACATGCCAAACAAACGTTATTACAAGCCAACATTGAGGAATTCAACTGTGGAAAAGGAAAACTTTGCAAAAGTTATAGAGCTAGAAGAGCTAGTTAAGGGACAACAAATGATCACAACAAGCGGACAAAGGAAGAATAATATGGGAAGGAAGCTAGAACATAAATTGGACAAAGAAAAAGGTCCTAATACTAAGCTGTTAGAAAAAGGTCTTGCTAGTTATCTGTGGAAAATTGAGGCCTTCAATGCTCTTCAAATTGGCAAGTCACATTTGGCAAGTCACATTTAAAAGAACATTTTATAACTATGAAGGTCGGTCAAATTTAGTTCCTCAAACATATGTGGGTGGGGGGCATTAATAGAAAAACTTTATTAAACATATGTGGGTGGGGGGCATTAATAGAAAAACTTTATAAAGTTTTTCTATTAATGCCCCCCTATTAAAGTTTTTCTATTAATGCCCCTCTCACCCACCCACCCACATAATAAAGTTTTTCTATTAATGCCGCTCCCTCCACCCACCCACATATGAAAGTTTTTCTATTAATGCCCCTCCCCACATACTTGAGGGGTATATGGAATCTATTAAATATCAACTTTTTGTATATTGTCATATCTAATGGTATCAAATATGTTCCTTGTATCAAAACAACTTCTTGATTTATTATCTGTAATCTTAAGGAGATATTGTAAAAGTCATCAATTTGTAGAAGTCCTTTGGTTTCCCTACAAAAGACTCATAGTTTGTCAATGCAATTACCTCAACTTGCTCTAAAAACCACAAATATACTATGCTCATAAAAATGCAGTGAGTGTAAAAAGAGAATCTAAAACTTAAAAGTAGGATAATTTTGAATACTAATTCTATAGCCTAGTAGATAGAAGGGATGAAAATATTCCCAAATTTTTAAAATTCTACATTTATACTAGCCCAGACTCATTTAAACCTTAATCTCAGCGTCCAAAAGCACATAAAATTATATAAAGGTTATTAAATATAATATAAAATTGAGTTGGTAATTGAAATATTGCAATCTTAGTTGCAAGTCAAATTTAGATTAAAAAAAACTCTTAAAGAAGAATTTAACAAGAGCAAACAAAATTATAATTTTTATTTTTACATTGTAATTAAAAATTAGTCACCACTATTTCTTTCTTGTTTTTATTGTTATTTTATATCATTTAGTGTATTTATTGATCGTTAAATATAAAGTTTTTTTTTTCATTTGTTGTTTTCTAGTATTGTGTAATATTTAGGTTTTAACCTTTGGAATGTATTGGATAAGACTATGTATAAATTTTAAATAATATAAATAGGTTAGTATCGTTTCCTAGTGTGGAGGTTAAGGCTTTCACTAGTGAATGGCTATACATGTATGATGTAAGTATATGTATATTGACATTGTGCTAGGCTTGCCACCATAAAGTCAAGTTATATAAATATCCATGCTCGAATATAAAATATATGGATCCAAGATGGCATGATTCCACTAAAGGGGAAGAGAAAAGAAGAGGGGGCTACAGGAAAATAAATCTTCTATTGCGAAGTGTTAGACTTAGAATTCATGTCTTTCTACCACTTGTATTAAAAGAAGCTATCCACTTCTTTTGACTTATCAAACCAATCAATGCATGTAAAAGGTTGGTGGGCAAAGTCTTTTCACATAGTTATGGAAGCACGGGTTGAGTACAATCATCATGGGAAGTGTAAGGGTCCTACATTCCCCTAGTCAAAAGTAAGTTCAATCACATTTTCCAACAATCTTTTCATTGTGTTTGACTCTAGCATTCATTCTAACACTCTCACATGCATGCTCTACATAGTACATGTTGTGTTCTCCATCACTGACCCTTACCAAGCTAGAAATTAACCAAAATCAACATCATGAAGAGAAAGATTGCAAACTTGAGATGAAATATAGTTGGTTGTAGGTGAGCATAGAGGCTAGGAAAAATAAGAATTAAACACAAATTTGTGTTAAATATATGTTTTTTTTTTACACAATTTTAAGTTCACATTTTTTTTTCATTTTTTTTTTTAATATTAACTTTTAATTATAATGAAAAATAGATGTTATTGTTCTAACAATTTTGATGCATGTTAGGTTATCTTTATTTTTTTTTAGAATATCACATTTTTAAATTGTTTTAATAATTTTCCTATTTTATTTAGGTAATTTTATCTATTTACATAAATATAATAAAAATCAATTTTTTGAAAATTGAATAACTATCTATAAAATAACACATTTTTCAAAAATCATATCTAATTCAGAACATGCAAAAATAAATTAATAACTTCAAATATTACAAACTTAAAAATCAAATATACAACCTTAACAAACAAATTTCACCATTACAACAACACATAATCCAATTTATATATATTTTAAATTATGCCCACTGCATTCCCTAAAATGTCTATCAGAAAACAATCTTTTACAAATCCCAATTGTTGTGGAGATTTTTTTATCTCTTTGCATTTCTAGTAGGAAACACAATCATTTTGCTTTCACTGTTTTTAGAGTGTCTGAATTAATTTATAACTTGACGAGATCCTGGTTAGATAAAAAAAAGCAAAACAAATTTCAATTAAGTTACGGTGTTTTGTACCATTATTTTTAATAGGACAGTTTAATTCCCCACTCTCATTTTTAATCTCTTTCCATGAGATTTGAACCTGTGATTTGATGGGACTAAACCCTACACATACCAAACTGGTATATACCTTATGGGTAATCTTTATATTTTCTATACCAAGTAGGCGGTGATGGTAGAAAAGTCCATTTCTCAAAGCAGTAGTTTAAATGTTCTACCTTTTGGATGTTTTCTCGTAACTTTTTCTGTTTGCTCGAAATCCGATGATGAATAGTTGGATCTGCAGATTTGAGTGGCTAAGTTTGTATAATTCGAGTGTCCCAAGGGTTTCTCAGCACACTGAATCAATTTATACATTAAGAAATGCAATTTAAACAACAAAAAATAACAATTTTATCCAAATTTACTTGTTCCGGCCAAATAAAACCCAACAAGTGTAACGTTTAGCGAACACGCCAAATGAAGTGGATAGAGATCATGCACTATCCCCAATTTCCAAAGTACCTTCAGTTTTGTTCGCTGATTTCAATGGTCGTCCGGATTCAATGGAATGCCCGCAAGTTGGAACGAATCTGCGTTCACGTTACACAAAGAGAAGATTCCACCTTACATTACTGATAACCTTAGATTCTTCTTGACTTCAAGTCCTTCAAGTCTTTGGCACTGGTTAGTGAGCAGTCTATTCTCATAGCAATCTTTACTTTCAGGCAGTCTATTCTTGTAATATTTTTTCTTTTGCACAGGGTATTTGATGGAATTTGCTATTTTGACAATGAAATTTTGTAATTTCAGTGTAAATGGATTTGTAAATCTTCTCATTATAACAAGTTCATATGACAAGTTCTGTGCCACAACTTCATATTACCATTTCAGTGATCAGAACTTGCGGCATGCCGACACCAACAAAGCAAACGTCACATTTGGACTGAATGAATCACTTCAGCAGAAGCGCAATACCTCCCGTTGCCACCACTCAAAACAAGGAGGGCAAGAAATAAACAAAAGAGGCCTGGGTTGAGGGTGAGGCAGAACAATATCTGCTGCAAAATCTTGTATTGGCGTTAAGTAATATGATGGAGGAATTTATTTACCTGAAATGCTTTTGATCACGCTTATGGATTTCCAAGCCCATTGCTTTTAAAACTGGGCTTATTTACAACAGTCTAACCTGGAAAGGAGCTGCTCATCTTCGTCTCTTTCCATGGATTCTCCCAACGATACCAAAGGGGCTTGGCTTGATAATGGGGTTGACTCCGGACCTGCACGCCTGCATCAGCTCGGCTACAAGCAAGAGCTTAATCGCGATCTCTCGTACTGTTACTTCCCTTCTTAAGCTCTTTAATAGCAATAATTTTTAACAAAAGACTCTTCGAAGCTAATGCTTTATTTCCAAAACAGATACTTATTTCTCTCATAATTTTTTTTAGCAGACTATCTCTTGGAGCCAAAGCTTCATTCCAAAAAAATTTAAAGTTTTTTTGAATTGTAAAAGCTCTTATGGCTTAGGATTTATCCCAAAAAACTTTGAAGCTTTATTTCTCTCTCAATTTTTCACATGATACTCTTCTCTAAGGGTTCAACCACAAAATCTTGAAAGTTCTACTAATTTCTCTCAGAAAATTATAAAATTGCTGGTGCGTTTTGGAATTAAGGAATGCGGTTTGGATTTCTTTGTGCAGAGTACTGTCAAATTTTGCTGTTTCGTTTTCCATTATATCGATTTTGACGGGCATTACGACTCTGTATACTACGGGATTGACCTTCGGAGGTCCGGCGACTATGGTGTACGGATGGCTCATTGCTGGCCTTTTCACTCTCTTCGTGGGACTCTCCATGGCTGAGATTTGCTCTTCGTATCCGACGTCCGGCGGTCTTTATTACTGGAGCGCTATGTTGTCCGGTAAAGAATGGGGACCCTTCGCTGCATGGATGACAGGCTGGTGAGTCCTTGAAGCCATCATATCATCTATTGTTTCTTATTCAGAATAAATTTTACCCATACAATGCATCTTCAATGTGAAGGTCCCATGCTTTGCATTTAGCGATGAAAAAATGTAGTTGAGAGACCATTTTTTTTTAGCTGTTTTAAGGGATAATTCAAGGATAAGTTCAGGCAATTGCATTGAGGGTCCAAGCCATTATATATTTTATTCATGCAGACATGGGACTTTTCAATTGTCTCAAGGATTTTTGGATTTCTGTTGATAAGCTTATGGATTTGATTGGAGATCCGAAACATTGACTACTAAAATATGAACACCGTGGATTTTTCGAGCAATCTTAATAACAAGTTTATGGAACTTGATGGTACTTATGCTCTTATGGTTTTCCTTCCATCGTTGCGTCGAGAGAAGCGAAGTGCATTCTACAGCCTAGATGGGGGTGGGGGTGGGGTGATCCATCATGATCTGTGTTCCAAGGAGCAAGTTGGAATACCTCATCTATGCAATAGATTTAGTTAAGCAAATTCCACTATGTGCTTCGTGTTTATGTTTGGTGCCATTTAACCATCTACTTGAAGAATGGGAAAACATTACCAACAATCACTAAAACAGTAGCAAAGCAGAGACACAACAATGCATAGGGTATCAAAAGTGTCAACAGGAGATCCCTTTTGGGAGAAAAAACTCCAGATTTGACGATGAGTTTGTCATGACAATGGGAATGCTTATTGTTACCACACAAACCAACACCTTTGCTCAAGGTCCGAAAGATGGGTGCTAGCCTTGTGGAACTTGGGAGGTTGGTCGCTACCACCTCACCAACTCTTCCCTGCATTTCAAACTTGGAAAAAATTTCCTAATCAAGGGGGGCTTTCCCATCAGTCAACTAGGCTCACTTCGTGTAGTAGGAATGAGAGTAAAGATAACCTAGCCACAATTGTGATGGGAAAATAAATGTAAAAGATGGGCTTGGGGTGATGAGTGAATAGGAGACTAGTGCCTATCTTGCTTGTGCTATGGGGTCTAAGCCACTAAAGAGTATTTTTCCTCTTGTCTTGGTTGTTAAAGTCTCAAACATTGTAGAGATTGCTTGAATGAGCACCAAACTAAGAAATATGAAACCTTACAAGGATCACAGGGAGGTTAACCCAAGAGGAATCAACCTAAGTATTACAAACTAAACCTAGGGTAAGGAAGTACAACCCTAAGATATTCACCCCCAATAAAACAAATCTAGCCTAAAACTTCACAAAGAAATGAAATAGATCACATGTCATACCTCACTTGCATTGCTTGCTTTGTAATAGATCCTTCCTCAATGAAAACTTGCAATATCAAACCCTTCTATAATCACCCTAGAATAAACACTAAAGAAAATACAAGCTTACACAATAGCTTTGCAAAGGTGAGGCAAGTTTCTTCCCATTACTCTCCACCAATCCAGTCCATGTACAAAATGGAGAGAGAGAACATTTATATAGGTTCTAGCTCAACTTTTCTCTCCAATAAAATAATATTTCCCTAAGAAAATACCACTAACTAGAGGGGCAAATTTGATCAAGAGCCCATAGAAAAAAGTTCAATACAATGTTCTAGATGGTCTTAGTGCCACATGTCTCCTTCTTCCATCCTTATCTTCATGCAAAAGAAAAATCTAGGTGTCATTTATCCTCTTCATGTATAAAATAATGATAAAAGGCTTGGTCAAATAGGAAGGGCGAATTTCCAATAAGTGTGCATGAATGCCAAGTGTAAAACTCCATGATGATGGCACTTTCCTAGAAATAACTACCTCCAAATAATAATATTACTTGGTAGAGGGAATTTCCAAGAAAATGAGTGGTTTTCCATGTGTAAAGCCTCATTTATGAGGGTGCTCTTATAGAAATGTATGTCATTGCCAATCTCTTCTAGAAATGTATGCCATTGCCAAGTGTAATGTGTGAATGCTCTTTCTAGAAGCCCTTTGACCAAGATAACTCTAAAATAGTCCTTTAGCAAGTGTGCCCTTGGTACTTGTGCCTTGTGGACCACTTTGATTGAAATAAACACATGAATTGTGATTTATCTTCACATTTAAACCTTCACCATGCATGAATTCGCCCTAGAAGAGAGAGAATGAGAGTGCATTTGTGTCCACTTTGACCAAGTCAACCTTGAAATTCTCACCTTAGAAGGAGTGCCTTTGACACTTGTGCAAATGGGTCTTCATCAAATCCATGAGATCTCCTCAAAATGTGTGCAAATGGTTGCCTTTTTACCAAGTAAAACCATCACTAGTCACTTCACATGTGTGCAAAGTGTGAATAAGGTTATGCAAGAAGTGGATAAGTCTTCATAGTGGAGCGCACCATCGAGGGATGTGTGCATGAGTGTATAGGGTGGATGAGTTGGATGGATGAAGTAGAAGGTTAAAACCCTAGGGCGCATGGATAAGAAGTTCCTAGTCAAACATGAAGACCATATAAATCCTCAAAACTTGGGTCAAAGGATAAAGATGTATCATGAAAAGGTTATCACATGTGAACAATGATATTATAAGGCTAGGGCGAATTGGCTTTTTGTCATGTGTTTTTGCCTCAACATTTGTGCCAAAGGGGGAAGTATTAACTTAAGTTATGTACCCCATGGACATAAGGATACGTTCCCTAGTGAATTTAGGAATAAAACTTAGGGAATTAGGCCTCAATGGAGAATTATAACATAGGCTAGTATTTCACTTCAATACATCTCAAAAAGAGAGAGTGCCTAGTCTCATGTGTACCACATGGACTTTAAGTTACAACTCTTAGTGACCAATTAGATAGTGAAACTCCGGGAAAAGGTCGCAATGAAGAATTAGAACAATAAAGTGCTAATAGACCAATTCTTAGACACTCAACCTAAGGTTTAGGATTTTAAATTTTTAATTAAAATATCCCAAACTAGTTAGACGTGTTTGCATTGGAAAAAGTGAAAATATAAGAATTGAAAAGTTATTATAAGGTAAGACTTAGGAATTTTAAGCTATTTGTACCATGTGCCTCTGGGAGATGGAATGAAGTGGAATGTAGGTGTAATTGAGGGTTTTACCTAGGGAAAATGTCAAGATGTGATGTGATACATAAATCACTTAGGTAAAATGGTGGAAAGTGGTGAAAATATGTAGGAAGTGGATTTTACTTAGGAAAAAGTTATAATATGCTTGTAATAAACAATTTGCCTAGGAAAAACTATGGAAATGACACAAATATGAATGAAACTAGGTAAATGCATTTATAGGACAACCATGCAACACTAAGTGAAAGTGACTAGGAAGTGACTACATGACCACCACGATGAATATTTGTGAAGAAAAAGATATGCCCCTAAAGCAACTTCCACCAACATTTCAACCTTTTGAAGGCTAGAATCACACCACCAATATGCACAAGAACATTTATCACTCATGTCAACATGAGGGGTAACACTCACAATTGTGATTGCATCGTCCTCTTTAATTTTTTTCACAGCGTTTATCTTACATTTCTCCAAATGGATTTGGAAGCTTTCCTTGTTGTTGGCTCTCTTCTCCACAAGCTCTACAAACTCTCACTATGTCCTTTCAATCGACCAACCAACCCCTTATCCTATTGTAGTTTTGTTGCAAGATTGGCAATTAGGATTCGTCACCTCGTCGAGATTAATGCCTTTACATCTTCCTTGAGTTCCCATGGTCAGAGTTTTTTGGATAGTCGTTGCTAGTGAGAAACCCGATCCTTTTTCCTTGGTTCCTCACCCCTTGTCTTCCCCAGTTTTTTTTGTTAAACTTTATGGGACCTTTCATTGAACAACGACTTGACATTAAGAAACCGGTCCCTTCCTGTCTTATTATTGAGCTTTCTCAGCTTTCATATTTTTCTGGCCCTTGAACATTCACTTGTTTCTCGGATTCTATACCCCAAGTTTTCCTAAATTCTCTTGTTGCTAGAAAAACCCATTGTTAATTTCTTGGTCCATTGAAACTTTACCAAACCTTGCTCAACCAAAAGCTTGGTTTCTTGCTCGTCAAGTTGTCATCTCCTCTGCTTAGTGTTAGTCTCCTCAAGTGTCTCACCTTTCTATCGAGTAAAGGCTTCCTTCTTCTGCTGAGAAAAAGCTAATGAGCAAGGTCATCGTGAGGTCATCATGTTTTCTTTGCTCGACCAACTTACACTTAGCTAATTTTCTAATGTGTTGACATGTTGCTCAGTTGTTCTTTTCTCGATGAAAAATGAGCTCTTTGCTCAATGTTCCAACAACCCTCTCTGCTTGGTCCTACATGGCTCATACGTTGGCTCCTTTTCCTAGCACAAGCCATTCCTCACCAGCCAAGCAAAGCATAAAAAACATTGTGGCCCTCCTTTCCTCTACTTGGTAAAGAATCCCTTTGCTCACTAACTTGCATCTTTTTTTGGTGAACTTCAACTTGGCAAATTTCCACCTTTCTCCCCTGTCTTTGGCTCAGTCTTTTGTGGGATTTAACCATTTTGGGATATGATTTTGGATCATACCTCCCCCTTTTGGGAGGTTTTTGGTCCCCGAAAACTTATTGGCTTTGGAGAAGGTGAGGAAATTGTTTTTTAACCTCTTCCAATTTCAACCATTTTTCCTTCACTAGAATTTGACTCTTGACACCAACTCAAAACAATTCATGGTTACCCTCACAAGTTCATTAGTCTTCATCTACATAATGGCATCTTCACTTAATATCTATCTACACTTCAACTACTAGATCTTCAATAGATGGTAACATATGCAATACTTCTTCTTCCTCAGCAAGCACATAAGACTCAAACAACTTCAAATCCTCTACATCAATGATAGAGTAAATCCCCATGTAAGGAGGAAATTCCAACTGGAAAGCATCCCCACCCCCTATTACAGAATCATGAATGGATCATGTTACCACCTATATTGCATGGGGATTGTATATGTAATTCTTGATCACATGAGTCTGATTTTTCCAGGTTGGTATTTTGATCCTAGCCTTCAAAAGGTTGGGATGTTGGTGGAGGCAACATGTAGCATGGAATGAGAAGTGGCTTATTTGGTGGATTATGATGACTTGATTCTTTCTTCATGGTGGCATATCTTAGTTGATGGAGCCTTGAGATTTATGGTTACATTTGATACTTTGGTTGATGGTTGTGAAGTGCTCTTTGGTGGATGATGTTATTCATGGTTAGCCTAGCCTAGCATTCAAAAATTTCATGATTTCTTTTTGACTAGGAGGCAACACTTCTATTTTCATGGTACAATACCTTTAATATCCATATGAATGAACTTTATAAGGTGGGCTACTTTATTCATGATAGGGAAGCGACTCACCTTATGAACTCAAGTTCTTATGTGCCATTGCGGGAGGAGGGGGCACTTATCAAAAGTTATGTGAAAGCACAAATGCATCAACCATATGTTTTTACCATGTGCTTTAAAGAGCATATATGTGGAGGAAGATAAATCATATTTTATTATTGGATTATCTTTGCAAAGATTTGGCCTTGATGCATGGGAATTGGGAATGGCATGTGAATCATACCATGGAAGCCGTCTTCATATCTTACCCCATATCCAAGGTATATATGAAGTCATGGGATCATCATTTACCATATAAAGGGGCTTCCGTACAGAATTTGCACTGTTTACTCAGCCCTCCTTTTATCATATGGTTCGACTTGGTCCATTATCACATAAAATTAAAGTCGATCTATGTTACGAAGCTGCCATCTTAAAACCATTGCATGTATTCAGAACGTATGGAATCATTCTTGAGCCGAATTTATTATAAAATGGTGCATCAAGCTTAGACTAGATGGACCTGTCCACATCCATTTGTAAACACATATGAGTTGAGCTGTTTTTATTGGAGCCGTTTTTGGAATGATACACCATAGAGCCACCTTGTTATGTAGCCGTATTTCTTCACGAATTAATGGTGACATACATGAAGCTGTCTTTGATGGTATGTTGATGAGGCCGTCGCCCTAAGCGATGGCAGTTACATTGGATGTTCGTATTTTAAACATTTTACGTTTTAGTTATTTTTTTTTTTGGGATTTATTCATTTAATTTTGTTCAAAATTTGGTAAGAAATTGTTGGATTTTTTGAATGGTTAAGTTTGGAAAATCTAAGTGTCCCAAAGATTTTTCAGGATGCTGAATGCACCATTTATACATTCAGAAATGCAATTTAAATAACAAAAAATTTCAATTTCACCTAAATTTATATAACGAGATTCTTAACAGATTCTGATAAAAAATACCAAAACTTAATATAACTTAAAATGTTTAGATAATATGGACAACATTCACATTAATTGTACCATGTTTGAGCCCATGATTTAATTTAGAATGTGGGCCACTTCTTAACCAAACCATCGAGCTTTGCCATAGTGGATTATTTTACTATATAGGAACATCCACTTATATCATGGCTGGATTTTTTCATTATAATATGGAGGTTAATTGTATTATTAATGGAGGTCCACCTTGGAGGCAATTGTTCATTGTTTAAGAAACAAATGGAGGTACTTGAAAGTCAATTGAACATAAGAAGAAGGTTGTTACCTCTTAGCTATTTTGGAAAGTATTGTTGACTAACTCACTGTTATATTGTAAAAGGAGTTGAACTCAAACTAATATAAGGGTGTGTTCACTTTTTCATTTAGACATGTTGGATTTGGGAGACTTCTCGCCCTTGAAGCTTAATGACAAATCTATTGGATGTGCCTTGGAGGTTCTACAACTATCTTTTAGTTGAGAATGTTTGTTTTTCATATTGATTTTTCTTTATTGTTGAAATAGCTTAACAAATGCTTTAGGAGTTATAAGTTGGTGTACATTTCTCATCTTTTATTTCAAAGTATCATTAGAATTTTGTCTATGAATACATTTCCTTTTCTATACATGGAATGAAGTTTCTCATACATGATTCCTGCTAGCTACGAAATAGCCTCTAGTATTGAGTATTGTCTACATATGTAACACTCTTGGCCATATTTCTGCAATATAGGACAACAAGGAGAGAATAATATTGACTTGTATTTTTTAGTCATATTATCTCTTTCCTATCTTGAGAACAACATAGCCTCTAGTATTGAGTATTGTCTACATATGTAACACTCTTGGCCATATTTCTGCAATATAGGACAACAAGGAGAGAATAATATTGACTTGTATTTTTTAGTCATATTATCTCTTTTCTATCTTGAGAACAACCTCCCATTGGAACCTTGTTATGACCCTATTCACCCAATGGACTAATCACAAATCTCTATTCCACCATCCATTCCTTTTTTTTCAATTTTTAAATCTGTTTTGTTGGAATTTACTCTCTAAATCACCTTTGCACTCCATTGTCTTAGAATTCCAGAAATCCTATTTAGTGAAGCCTCTCTTCAGCCGAAGGAAAGTCGGCCTAAAGAGTATAGAAGAGTTGGTGAAGTGATAGTGGCCAACCTCGTAGTTGCACAAATCTATCATCTAGGTGGTTGGGACTTTTACACTTTCATAATGACAGATTTTGTGGTACATATCATTTTGATTAGGTTTGATCTTCTTTCCTGGTCCCTCTAATCACCTCTTTTTCCTGGTCCCTCTAATCACCTCTTTTTGAGATGTAGCCACACCAAGTCCCTTACATTAAACTGGCGGCCAAACCAGTGTTTATGATGCCACCTTTTGTACCTTTGTTGCACCTATATTAATTTATCTTTGACCTACCCGTGAATCTGCTAGATCCTCTTCAAAAACTTATTGGATTTCAACAATCATTGCTCTGAGTGGTAGAACCTTCTCCAACAACCTGATCGAGTGTCAAGCCGAAAGGCCTATGACGTAAAAATCCTAGACATGTCTCAAATAGAGATTCATTATTGGCATTGTGAACAACTCAATTGTAGTAGTGTTGACTATAAGGAAGACTATCATCCCAGGTTTTGGATGCTTCCTATTGAATCAATTGAATAGGTGAACAAGGTTCCAGTTCACCACTTTTGCTTGTCTATCAAGATGAATATGTAAGGGTGTACTCCTTCCTCAACTTTGTGTCCATCATGTCCCATAATGCCTTCCAGATATGGCTTAGGAACTTATTTTCTCTATCTAAAATGATGGGATTCTACAATCCAAAATGCACCCAAATATGTTGGAAGAATAAATTAGCTACCTTTTATTTAGTGATGGTCTTATTGCACAAAATCAATCAGGCTATCTTGCTAAACTGGTCGACTACTACTAGTAGGTAGCCATCCCCATCCCGGTCTTCTAAAATCCTCCAAGGAAATCCATGTAGATGCTCTCCCAAGGTCAACTCGAGATCAACAATGGTGTGCATAAACCTAGCTTTCTGTTAGTAGGCTTGGAAGTTAAGCAAAATACAAGCTTGAATGAAGCTAGCAACATCAGAATGCATGCATGATCAATAGACATAACTTTGCAGATTGAGTAGCGTATTGCTACTTAAGAAGTGTGGGCCTCTCCCAACAACATCTTCCTAAATTCACTGCTCTAGATATACATCCTATCATCCTTATACAACAACCCATCATGCAGATGATGATTAAGTTTCCTCTCTCCTTGCTGCAATGCCACAACTATGAGGTAAAATTCCTTATCCCATTCACATTGGATCTGTAAATTCTCTAAAGGAAAAGGATACAATTGCATGAGCAAGTAATAAACATAATGTCAATTTTCACATACACTTCTATGCCACTAATTTTCAGATCTGAAAATTGATTCCTAGTGATCTAAAAATAACACCCTAGCAGTTATCATTGAACAATTTTACACTGAAAATTATTGACTCGATTTATATGCAATGGAAACACAAAAGATCAGAGATGAATCATCAACACAACTAAGACACAAATTTATTTTTTGTAAACTTTATTAAATTTAGAAAATCTGAGGGCAAAACCAATCCTCCCGGTCAACACACTTTGACCAAATCTGGGGACAACCTTGTCCACCTCAATAACAGAAAAATCAGCAAAATGCAAACTCAGCAAAATACCCGGAAATCACCTCTACCTAATGAATCTACTGCTGCCACTTGTACCCTTGTTGATATCAGTCATACAACTGCTGACATCGACAGTACGAACTGTTGTACCTTCCTGCAAATTCGCACGTGTGACCTCACACGTGCAATCTGTCCTTTTCTGCACCTGCCACATGTGCATCCTACTCACACCTGTGACTATACGGACTGTCCGTATAGTTTTCTACTCATGTGTGAGTTGTCTCCCTCACACATGTGACTGTCCTTTTTCGGCATGTTGCTCCTCTTCCCTCACACATGTGCCTCTCTTGGTTGGAAAAGATGCCTTCCTTGGCAGTGACAGAAACAAAAAATCCTCCTCAAACCCCAGGCCAGGTTTGCCTCATAATTGCAAAATTTCCCTTGCCGAAATTTCCAAGCTCCTAGCACAAGTGCACTCTCACTATGCCAACTCCATTATGCACAATGATCAAATGTCACAATGACCTCTCCTTTGTATAGGAGTCCAATGAGTTAGTTTAGGAGCCCTTCCTAAACTCATCAATTAATTAGAATATTTTAATCCTCTTTGTGGGTGTGGCACCCCCACACAAGCCCACAAATCCCATCATCATGCCCATGAATCCCTAGCCTCATTTCGGGGCCGATTTCACTGAA
Source organism: Picea engelmannii (assembly GCA_009831015.1). Classification (NCBI taxonomy): domain Eukaryota; kingdom Viridiplantae; phylum Streptophyta; class Pinopsida; order Pinales; family Pinaceae; genus Picea; species Picea engelmannii. The sequence continues at coordinate 183,825 of ML792367.1, forward strand.
GCGAAAGGCTAAACTGGTGTCAACGAATATTCCCACAAGCCTGGCACCTTGGCCTCTAGTGGGAATACCTCCCAAAGCTACAAAAATCAACACTCCCTCTTAGTGAGGCGAGGAAGGTATCCCATCCACCATCATCTGGATGCACCTCTGTCTCCCATACTGGAAGTAACTCTGTCTCCTGCACTGGATTTGACACAACTAAATTCCAATCCTCCTGAATGGCTGCTCCCTTTGTGACCGAGGTAGATCCCACTCTCCAATCCTCTTGACTGGCTGCCTCCTCTGTCATTGTAGAAAAACCTGTTGAAACAAATGGATCCTCCATGGAGATCTAACATGCCCTAGAATCTTCTTGTCACTGAACCTCCTGTCTAGCCTCCTGAACCCATGACACCTGTCTGTCAGTCCTGGAAGATGTCTCTCTCCCACCTGAACCTGAGGGGGGACTCCCTCTGAATGGATGACTCTCTCTGAGTCCACTGACTCCCACTGAGATCGGGCTCACTCTGAGTTCACATGCTCCCTCTGAAACTGAGAGGACACTCCTCCTGAGTTCCGGAACCCATAACACATTCGACACCCTCAACACTTCTCTTGACTCCAATCATAACGATACTATACCAGATCCTCATATTACATGCTTGGCTCATGTGCCAAGATCCACACACAAGTCTGAGCCAGTCTTTGTGAAAGTGTCAAATAACTCTCTAGTACCTGTCATATGGCAAGACGCTCCGCCATGTCTCCCTACTGGAAATTTTTCTTGAAAGGGCGGAGACCAACAAGATCTCCCTCTGAAATCTGTCTACAACCTCATCAATCTCTGTTGTTGATGTATGTTGCCTTCTTCCCCTTCCCGGTGTGGACACTGTGAAGCATAGTGCCTAAAGTCATGACACTCAAAACATCTGATCTTACTAAGATCCTTCTTCCGTCTTGGCTCTAAAGATGCTTCTCTCCCGGGAGAAGCCCTTCTCCCCGACGAAACTCTTGTGCTTAGAGAACCTCTTATGCCCCTCCTCATGCGGGATGCAAGGGCTTGGTTCTCGTCACTGATACTCTTTACCACACCATCCATATCATCCCTGGACATCAACCAAGTCTCCTCCTGGATACAATCAGTCCATATCCTATCAAACCCTGACAACGTCTCTCGTGCACAAATCCACTGCACAAAAGGTTCCCAAGACCTGGGAAGACCTGTCAACGCTAAATTCACCAACTCAACATCCTGCATTGTCTCGCCAATAGCCACAATCTGATCTCGGATCTGAGTAATCTTCATCATGTAGTTGACGACTGTGTCCTCACTGGTCATCCTGACAATTTGAAGCTGGTGCTTCAAGTGTAGCGTCCTGCCTGTATTCTTGTTCTGGTATAGACCTACCAAAGCATCATACATCTTCTTGGCAGATGTCTTCTCAACAATATGAGGTATCAAGTGATCCTTCACAGACTCTAGAAACACCCGCTTGGCCTTCACTTCCTTCTTCTTGTGAACTGCCAACTCCTGCGGATCGAGAGGAGCTACAACCACACTCTCAACATACTCCTTGAGGTCATTCTCTTCTAATAGAAGTTGAACCATTTCCTTCCAAGCCCAGAAGTTGGTTGCCCCTTCCAACCTATCCTCGAGCTTCAATGTATGCACCATCTTGACCTGCCCGGAACAAGAACAAGAACAACACTCCTCTAGTGTTGTAGCCAAAAATATGTCTCGAGATGATCCCCTTCTCTTCAAATCCCAAGCTTTGATACCATGTCAATTTCCACATACACCTCGATGTGACTAATTTTTCAGATCTGAAAATTGATTCCTTGTGATCTAATAGTAACACCCTAGCTGTTATTACTGAACAATTTTACACTGAAAATTATTGACTGAATTTATATGCAGCAGAAACACAAAAGATCAGAGATGAATCATCAACTCAACTGAGACACAAATTTTTGTTCTGTAAACTTTATCAAATTCAAAAAATCTGAGGGCAAAACCAGTCCTCTCGCTCAACATACTTTGACCAAATATGGGGACAACCTTGTCCACCTCAAAAACAGAAAAATCAGCAAAATGCAAACTCGGCAAAATACTCGAAAATCACCTCTACTTGACAAATCTGTTGCTGCCACTTGTACCCTTGCTAACATCAACCATACAGCTGTTGACGTCAGCTGTACAGACTGTTGTACCTTCCTGCAAATTCGCACGTGTGAATTCACACATGCGATCTTTCCATTTCTGCACTTGCCACACATGCGACATGCTCACACATGTGACTGTACGGATTGTATGGATTGCCCGAACAATTTTCTGCTCACATGTGCGGCTGTCCTTTTTCAGCTTGCTGATCCTTTTCCCTCACACGTGTGCCTCTTTTGGCTAGAAAAGATGCCTTCCTTGGTAGTGACAGAAACACTTGTAGAATTTCCTCCTCAAACCCTCAATTGTAGAATTTCCCTTGTTGAAATTTCCAAGATCCCAGCGCAAGTGCACTCTCACTTATGCTAACTCCATTATGCACAATGATCAAATGTTACAATGACCTCTCTCCTTTATATGGGAGTCCAATGAGCGAGTTTAGGAGCCCTTCCTAAAGTCAACAATTAATTATAATATTTTAATCCTCTTTGTGGGTGTGGCACCCCCACACAAGACCACAAAGCCCATCATCATGCCCATGAGGCCCTAGCCTCATTTCGAGGTCGATTTCATTGAAACAAAAGGCTAAACTGGTGCCAACGAATATTCTCACATGCATGGCACCTTGGGCTCTAGTGGGAATACCTCCCGAAGCTACAAAAATCAACACATGAATAATAATATTTTTCTCAAGGAACACAGTTTCCCATCTTCATAATGAATTATGGTTTTCGTATACTAGATCAAGAATATGATTTGCTGTTTGCCTCATGGATGGGGTGAAATGTAATGAACATAGATAATAAATATTAAGTATAGACTTGACTATGTGAGATAGATGTGTTATGTTGTGAGATGTTGCTATGTGTGTATGACATTTTTTTATTGTGCTTTGAGGGTGTTGATTGTGCACGAAGATATACCAAATATAAGATATGAAATATCACTGACTCAAACCAGAGTTAAGGTCTAGTACATTATAGCCACTTTAAAATTGATGGTCATGATTTTGTATAATACAACTCACCTTGAGTCTTTTCTTAGCTCCACTTTAAATAAAAGGACTTAGTAAATGGTTCTAATTTTAAGTCATTAGATATGAAAACCAGAACTAAGTTTTGTTGACATAAAACAGCAATTATTCTTTTAGTTTACCTAGTTTTCTTACATAGTAAGTTAATCCCACTCTCTGACTTGTGTTCGATATTTATCTTTCGAGCTTGGGAGACATACATGAACTTTGGACTGAAGAGATTGTGTAATAATAGGTTTCCAAGGCCATTCATTAGTCTATAAGATAAAACGATTCTTGTAGAGAACTTGAAAATGTCTTCCTCCCTTCATGGTTAATGCTAAGTGTTAATGTTGCATATTATATTGGAACCCCTAGTGAGCATCGTAATGTGATGAGCAGACCCACATTAAATAATCATTTTTTGAATTTATGAAGCTGTTAATCTGCATTAATGATAAAAGTTTTAAATGTTAGCATAGATCACAACCTATAGAAGTTTTGTGTTTGTCAAAGGAACTGATAATAGTGAGGGTTATTGAAGATAAAGACCACCATCAATTAAACTGCAAGTCTATAGGTCAGGCTTCTAGTGTGTTCTTCAAAGGTAGAATTTGTAGTGGGTTTAAATGAGCTGTGTGGTTACAATAATCACCAAGATACTAAACTTCTCCATTTCTACCAAAAAGATTTTTCATTCAAAAGAATTTTGTTCATTATGGAGCCCTTGTCAATCTGAGCATTAGAAGGCTTAATAGCTATCAGCATGGCAGCTTATGCAGGACACTTATAATCCCTCTCAAAGCACAATAAATTGTTCCTAAATGATTGGGATGGGAATGGTCGCATATTAAAATTATTGCAGTGAAGAATGTTTCATAACATTGTTGCAAAATAATTCTTGAGGCGTGACACAACTTAGTAGAGACTTGCATTTACTATTAACATTTAATGTTTTTATCCTGACAAATGTTTTATGTGCCTTTCAGGTTTAACATAGTTGGCCAGGTTGGTCAAATGACACTCTTCCACTCAGTGAAATTAGTTTCATATTTTCTGATGAGGACTTGGAACAATTTGGTGTTGCATTTTTGGTTGTATGTTGAATTCTCATTTTAGTAAATTTAGTTTTCCTCACAGGGCAAGGTTATCATTTCATTAATTTTGTTTTGTGGACAGCATGCTAATTCTTATTCATGACCTTTGCAATGTTTCTTTTGATATTTTTATCATTACTACGATTATTCTACTTCACAGTGGGCATCGACTGCAAGTGTAGACTTCTCTCTTGCTCAATTGCTTCAAGTAATTATCCTTCTTAGTACAGGAGGCATCAATGGAGGTGGATATGAAGCTTCAAAATATGTGGTCATAGGTCTTCATGGGGGCATCCTTTTACTTCACGCAATTATAAATAGCTTTCCGATTACCCTGTTATCATTTTTTGGAACATTAGCTGCTGTGTGGAATATTCTTGGTAAGTATATGAGCCTGAAAATATACTTCCACTATAGAGTTTCGATCTTTTGTATGTCAAATTCAACTTTTGGGACTAAAATAAGCTTCATTTTCCAGGTGTTTTTATTCTTATGATTCTTATACCCACTGTAGCTCCTCGGAGGGCTAGTGCTGAATTCATTTTCACACACTTCAACAGTGAAAATGATGGTGGAATTCAAAGTAAACCATATATTTTTGTCCTTGGAATTCTAATGAGTCAATACACTTTGACAGGATTTGATGCTTCTGCTCACATGGTAAGAATCCATTTTGTAAATTACTTTTCTACATTTTAGTAACATGACATGCAATGAAAACAATTCAAGTTATTCATCTTACACATCTAACATGATATTGCTTGCACAAAAATTACAGTCTTCTGCAACCATGATTGTTACAGTTTTGGTCTTTCATGCCTCTAACCATTCTTATTTTTCATTTATGTGCAATAGTATGACTTTTATAGCATTAACTCAACCATTTTTCTTGAGTTTAACTTACCTCATGTCTATTTTTCCAACAAACATTGGCACTTTTCATTGTGTTCCCTACAAGAGCTTATCCAACACGTTAAAGTGTGATTATGTTTTATTATTTAATAAAAGTGGAAACACGGAGTAACTTTTTTCAATTATTCATTAAATTTAGTATTGGATTTGTTACGCGTGCATTATTGTTTGGACTATGTTTGATTTTAAATTGACTTCAATAAAACCTTATAGACAAGCACATCTATGAAAAATATTTGCTAGGATGACATTTCCCTTGGAATAACCTTTTTGGGTATTCTGCTTGATTGTAAGGTGATACACTATCTGAAGAGGAATTTAATAGCAAAGGATAAGTTATAAATATGAGATGATATGTTACAATGGTTACCAGTTTCTTTCTATTTCCTTTATCTATCTTCAGTGTTGCATGTTATACTAAGAATTAGGAGAGAACCACACAGGTGAGACTACGCTCACAATCTATTATTGATTGAAGACAGATTACATCATAATATAGGAATAGGCGGTTACAACAAACAACAAGAAAATAGGATCTACATTAAACACTAGTAGAGTCGTCTAGGTAACTATCTAGTGCTCCATTATTTCCAAGTCTCCCCCTTAATGGAGAATGGATTGACTTCTACACCTAACATCTCCCTAAACAGCTCAAACTTAATCTTTCCAAGAGGCTTAGTGAAAATATCAGTAGTATTTTCACAAGTATTACAATACATAAGAGCTATTTCATTGGACTGCAACTTTTCTCTAACAAAATGAAACTGAGCATCAAGATGCTTTGTCCTTGCATGATAAATCGGATTATTCGCCAGCGTGATTGAACTTTGATTATCACATTTGATCATTGTAGGTTCCTTCTGTTCTTCTCCAACATCTTGAAGAAGTCTTCTCAACCAAACAACTTCACAAGTTGCTGCACACAAGGCTTTATATTCTGCTTCAGTAGAAAACAAAGATACAGTAGGCTGCTTTTTACTGCTCCATGAAACAACCCTGGATCCAATGCCAAATGCATATCTAGTGGTTGATCTTCGATCATCCGGATTGCCAGCCCAATCAGAATTTGAGTAACCTATCAACTCAACATCAGATGCATCAGTATATTTAATACCATAATCAAGTGTTCCTTTTAGATACCTGAGTACCGCCTTTTCTACATTCCAATGGCTTTCTTGAGGTTTCGCCATAAACTGACTTAACACACTCACAGAATATGCAATATCAAGTCTAGTTGTGGTGAGATAATTCAAACTACCCACCATTTGTCTATACATAGTGCCATTCACTTGCTTCGAACCATCATCACAAGAAAGTTTCACATTCTGCTGCATGGGAACAATAGAAGATTTACACTGATCCATTTTAAATCTCTTAAGTACTTCTCTGACATACTTACTTTGACAAACAAAAGTTTGGCTTGCAATTCTTCAAACTTCAAGACCTAGGCAGTAATGTAACTCACCAAGATCTTTCATCTCAAAAACTTGTGACAATTGCTCCTTGATTTCATCAATTAATTTCCTTGCATTTCCTGTAATTATTAAATCATCAACATATAAGGAAATCAATACTATATACCCCTGCTCATCAAATTTGGTATACAGATTTGGATCACTCTCGCTCCTCATAAAGCCCTGTTGAAGAAAGAAAGAGTCTATCTTCTCATACCATGACCTAGGTGTCTGTTTTAGTCCATACAATGCTTTCTTTAACTTACACACTAAGTGTTCTTGCCCATGTTCCACAAACCCTTTAGGTTGAGTAAGGTAAACCTCCTCCTTTAACTCACCATTCAAAAATGCAGATTTAACATCTAATTGGTGTAGCTTCCAATGGTACTTTGTAGCTAAAGCAATTAACAATCTGATAGTATTCAATTTAGCTACTGGTGCAAATGTTTTAGCATAATCAATACCTTCTGTTTGTGAATACCCTTTTGCCACCAGTCTAGCCTTATATTTGTCTATACTACCATCTGATTTAAACTTGGGTTTGTATATCCATTTGCATCCAATGGAATTTTTATGTTTAGGCAATTCAGTCAATTCCCAAGTATTATTTTTCATTATAGATTCATATTCTTCCTCCATTGCATTTCGCCATTCATCATGTTCATTGGCTTCATTAAAACTCATGGGTTCTATGACATTTGAAATGCTACTCATTAGGGCATAGTCTCTATCAGTGTTACCAACATCGGCAACGACAAAATATCGCCGAGGGTCCGAAAACGAAAATATCGGCAAAATCGGGGAAAATATCGGTAAATATCGGAAAATGTCGTAAGAATGAAAAAAATACAAAAGTATTCATTTTTTTTCAATTTTTTAAATATCTAAGCATCAACAACATCAAATAAATGCATTTCCACATAAATATGAAAAGATAACTCATATATAAGATGTCTAGTAAACTCGAATGCATCACAGATCAACACTGAATCATGTCTTGACTCTAAAGCCTCAAAATATCATCAAAAAACACAATAAATGTATCTCATCATCATGAGTTATCTACAATGAATCAGATAAATAAACTAACAATTCCCTCAACCCCTTTTATGGCTGAAGGTGATGGCTCTAGAAATGGATTTTCCTTTAGAGGAAGAAGGTCATGGGGCTGGCATTGGACTCTAATGTATTGTAGAAGAAGAAAAATCTAGACTCTGGTGTCCTCTACTGGTGCTACTGCCAAGTACAACTCGCTCTATGGAGTTCGTGAAGATATATTCATGTGCATCCATATGAATCCAAACCATTATACATAAATATGCAAAGTTTCTCTTGTAAATAGCAAGGGTGCATATGACCAAAATAGCACTGAGTGCAATGCATCTCTGAACCAAAATACATCAACAAAGAGGCTGTAAATGGCCTCTAGAGTCCAAAAAAAATCATGCTACAACAAATAACTACATATCATCAAAATCGTTGCCTATATTAGGATCCCCATCATCAGTGTCAC
>ML792368.1:32273-54991 GCA_009831015.1 Picea engelmannii
ATATATGGGAAACTCAAATTTTACATCAAGTTTTAACAATGGTATTTCATGTTTATTCTTATGAACATTTTTCTTTCCACTAGATTTAGAACTTGAACTTGAAGAAGAAGGAGAAGAAGGAGGTGTTGATGGAGGTGAAGGAGCAATCTGAGGATGGTCCTCTTCCTCTTCATTTTTTCCCTTTGAAAAATCACCCAAAACTGGTTGCTTCCATTCCAAGTAATCTTCGTACAAGACTTTCACCATCTCCGACATGGCAAGGAATGTTTTCCGGAACTCTTTCTCATCTTGAGAAATCCCTTCTTCCGATGCCATCTTCTTGCTGTGAGAAGCTCTTTTTCTCAATCCAATTAATGGATTCTCTGCAACAAGCTCACCTTCACCATGCTGTAGCTTTTCCCTGGTTAACATGCAACTCAAATCCAAACGTCAACTAGCTCTGATACCACTTGATCCACCGGATCTTTTAATGACTTATGGTTGAGTTTTAATTTTGCATGCGTTATTTAACCATTTGAGAAACTTAGTGAAATATTGAGAAAATAAGAGGAATTATGACAGCCATATATACATATGCGGATCTGAAATGAAAGAATAAACAACAAACCATAACACACAGATTGATAACGGAGTTCGGCACAACTTTGCCTACGTCTCCGGGCCTTTTTCTCTATGGGGGAGGCTTCTTTATTTCTGTTCAAAATATCAAAAGTACATCACTACAATGCCAAATGGCTACAAGAATAATCTGGTCATGTTTGTCCAGATCTCTAGAACCATGCACAGAAAACGGCACACAAAACGGACGTTCAGAGCTCCCAGAAATGGTCCGACAACGTCTCCTCCTCAAAAGCTTCTCTGCATCAAAATGGCTTTGGCTTGGCTTCTCCTCAGCAAAACTCTGCTCTGAATGCCCTTCTATGGCCTCAAACAGGCCTGGGTTATATAGTTTGGAAGTTGGTTGCTCATCTCCAACTTCCTCCAAGAATTTAGGCTCTCCAAAACTGCCCAATAACTCCCAAAAATGGAGAAAATACATTAAAAATGGGTTAATTAACCATAAAACCCAAAAATTAGTTACAAAACCCACTTTATAGCTATAAAAACGGGCCTAGCCCCTTCTCCCTAGGCGTGCACCCATAAGTTAAGGTCATATGCTTGTTAATATGGCCAAGCACTAGCCCAAAGGGCTAAGCGCTGGCCCCAAACTGCGTTAACACCTCGTCCTATGGAAAACGGATATGACCGTGGCTCAGCATACAACATAAACCACGTGCTAACTCACACGCATACATATATATGTAATGTTCATATGACAAAGCAAATGACCACGGGCTGGGGCTTAGCCCCCAGCCCCCTCCTTTATGTGCCATAATACCATGCTATATACTTTATAATATGGGTTTTTATAACATAACATTAATTTGGTGTATTGGCAAAAGACCATTTCTTAAGGTGTTGGGCTTGGTGGTAGTCATGGGTTCAAATCCCATGGACCCCAAAAACAATTTTTGAAACATGCCACTTCAACTGATGACTGGGTGCCACGTGGCTGCCCATGACTAGGCCACATGGCATCTCCCCATTTGACGGATTAATGCCACTTGTCAGTTATTGACTGGTCCAGTTGCCTGCCACATTTCTGCCTTGTCAGCGAACCTGCCCAATCACCATCAACCAGAGAGTGCCACATCATCTCCTGCACAATCAGCATGGTGATGTCAACAGCATTGACTTTTTGACCAGTTGACCTTTGACTTTTTACCTATTTGGGCTTCCGATCAGAACGCGATAACTTTCGCATACAGAGCCCATTTGACAAAGTAAATATACTGCCGGAATCAAGAAGACGAGACGTACGCAATGGCATTGGTTTCATCGGATTATGAGCAATTTCATTTTTGAGCATTTTTCAAGCCCTGTCAGGCTTCTGGATCCGATTTCAGATCACTAAAATATTCATGGGCTCTTGTCCATGAGCTCATGTATTGTTTTTCCATGCTTCAATATATCAGGTGTAGTGACCCAACTTGAATCTTCCACCGGATGATCTTTCCACTTCACTAGGTATTCATGATATGTCTTCCTCTTGGTCTTCTTTCCAACTCTTTGTTCCATGATTTTCTCCATCTGAGGTTTTTCTGCTGTGGGCTGTTGTTCTTCCCACTGAACTTCTTTATGATCATCGGATTCCCTTGCATCATCTCACCTGTAAGGATACATGTCTGCAACATTGAATATCGGTGATATCCCAACATTGTCTAGTAATCCAATTTCATAAGCATTGGTTACAAATTTTCTGAGAATCATGCATGGTCCTATCTTCTTCATCTTCAGCTTGTTATATGTCCCCCTTGGAAAACTTTCTTTTCTCAAATGAGCTAAGAATTCATCTCCTACTTTGAATTGAACTTCTCTCCTCTTTTGATCAATTCTCTTCTTATATTTCAGGTTGTTGTCCTGTAGTTGTTCTCTGACTCTGCCATGAAGTTTCTGCATTTTTGTTGCAAAATCTTTTGTGCCAACACTTCTGAATTCATCTTGATTCAGATCTCTCAACTCTGTAATCCCTCTTGGATGTATACCATACACAATTTCAAATGGACTTTTTCCAATGCTCATGTTCATTGAATTGTTAAATGTAAATTCTGTTTGCGCCAAAATCTGATCCCATTGAAGGCCTTGTTCAGTGACAAAAATTCTTAACAAGGTTCCTAGACACCTGTTCACTGCTTCAGTCTATCCATATGTCTAAGGGTGATATGATGAACTAAAGGACAAGTTTGTCCCCTGCCTCTTCCATAGAGTTCTCCAAAAGTGTCCTACAAATTGTGTGTCTCTGTCTGAGACTATGCTCGTAGGCAATCCATGTAGTCTCACCACTTATCTGAAAAACAAATTGGATATGTGTGTAGCATCGTTTTTCTTCTGTCATGGTATGAAATGTGCCATTTTTGAAAATCTATCCACCACAACAAATATGGAATCACTCCCCTTCTAGGTTCTTGGCAATCCCAATACAAAATCCATATTGATTGCATTCCATGGCCTTTATGGAATTGGTAATGGCTGATACAAACCATTGTTTTGTTGTCTTCCTTTTGCATACTAGCATATTCTGCATTTGTTCACAAATTTTTTCACCTCCTCTCTCATGCTTGACCAATAGTATGAATTGCTCAGCTGTGCAAATGTCTTTTCATGACCCAAATGTCCAGCAAAACCTCCAATGTGTTTCTCCCTCAGCAGGTTATCTCTCATTGAGCATATTGGTATGAATAGTTGGATCCCTTTGAACAATAATCCATCCTAGATCAAATATTCTATCCATGGGATTCTTTCTCCCAACAAAGGATTCTTACATGCCTCATAAGCTTCCTTAAAATATGGATCTTCTCGATACATTTCCTTGAGGTGTTCAAACCCTAAGGTCTCCGCTTGGAATTCCTGTACAATTAAACTCCTCCTGCTCAAAGCATCTGCAACTTTTTTAGTAGTTCCAACAATATGTTTAATAACAAAAGTAAATTTTGCATGAATTCTACCCATTTAGCATGTCTTTGATTCAACTTTTATTGCCTAGTAATAAACTCCAAATCTTGGTTATCACTGTACAAGACAAATTCTTTAGGACTTAGATAATGTCTCCACTTCTTTAAATCTTGAATCACTGCATAAAATTATTTGTCATATGTGGAATACTTCCTCTTGGTGTCATGCAATTTCTCACTAAAATAAGCAATTGGCCTATTATCTTGACTCAAGACTACTCCAATAGCTACTCCACTTGCATCACATCTCACTTGAAATGTTTTTCCAAAATATGGTAAGACCATAATTGGTGGTTCTGTGATCTTCTCCTTCAACACTTTGAAACTTTTTTCAACTTCCTCTGTCCAATTAAAAGACTTATGTTTCTTCTTCATAGTGTCCAACATGGGTGTACATATACCACTAAAATTTATGATAAACTTTCTATAAAAACTTGCTAACCCATGAAAAATTCTTACTTCAAATATGCTTCCTAGAGACGACCATTCTTTGATTTCTCTCACCTTCTCTCGATCCATCTTCAATTCATTTGGAGAGATCACAAAACCCAAGTATATGAGTTATGTCTTCATAAAAGAGTTTTTCTTCAGATTTATCAACAATCTTTCTTACTACAACCTTCTCATCACTGATGTCAAATGTTTTAAATGTTCTCCCTCTGTCATATTGAAGATTAGTATGTCATCCAGATACACTATGACATATTTTCCTATGAAGTCTTTCACTACTTCATTCATTAATCTAATAAATGTGCTTGGGGAATTTTTCAACGCAAATGGCATGACCAACCATTCAAGCAAACCTTCATGTGTCTTGAATGTTGCTTTCCATTCATATCCCTCTCTCATCCTTATTTGATGATATCCACTCTTCAAGTCTATCTTGGAAAAATAACTTGATCCACTCAAACAATCCATCAAATCATCCATCCTGGGTAAAGGAAATCTATGCCTAATGGTGATCTTGTTGATGGCTTTGGAATCTGTACACATTCTCCATCCTCCATCCTTCTTTGGGCTCAACACAGTTGGTATTGCACATGGGCTTAGGATTTCCCTCACTAAACCTTTATCCAACAATTCTTGGACTTGATTTTTGACTTCCTCATTCTCTCTAAGTGTCAACCTATAAGCTGCTTTGTTTGGTAAACTAGCTCCTGGAATAAGTTCAATATGGTGACTTATACTCCTAATAGGTGGAAATGAGAGAGGTAACTCATCCACTACTATGTCAACAAATTTTTCTAACAGTTCCTGGATTTCTTTAGGTAAATATTCCACAATAGTATTTGTAAGGATAACTCTGGGCTTCCTCACTATGGCAAACTGCATCTCTTGCTCCTTCTTGACTTGATTCAAGAGTTCCTTCCCACTCATGATAAGTATACTTGAACTAGGTTCCCTCTTTTTCTCTTCGTCCTTTATTGGAAACATCATATGTGTCCTACCATTCTTTTCTAAGGTATACGTATTTTTCCTCCCATCATGAATAACTTTTCTATCAAACCACCATGGTTTCCCAATAAAATATGACAAACATTCATAGGAATTACATCACATAATATTTCATCCCTATAACCTCCTATTTTAAATTCAACTTGGCATTGTTGACTTGCCATTACTTGATGTCCTTTCTGCAACCATGATACCTTGTATGGGTTTGGATGTGCATTTGTCTTCAGCTCCATCTTCTCCATCATCTCTGTGGATACTATATTGTCAGTTCTCCCACTGTCTATGATCACCTTGAAAACTTTGTCTTTCGTCTTGCAAGCAGTTCTGAATAGACTTGTTCATTGAATTGGTTCCTCTACCTCCTTCTCTGTTTTAAGAAGAAATTTCCTCATCACGAGGTTCTTTCCTCCTTCTGTTTCTTCTGCTTCCACATGCTTCGGAAATGTGTGCTTCTCCTCCTCTAGTGTCTTTCTTCTTCTCGGGGCATTCCCAAGACATGTGCCATGTCTTTCCACAAGCATAACATCTAATTTCACCTCCTCTGGCTCTTCCTCTTCCTCTAGGAAAAGAGCTTATTCCTCCATGTTGTCATTCCTTAGAACTTCCACCTTTCTCAGGGTGACTATGTTTCTTTCTAGTTTCATGCTTTGCTTTCTGGAACTTCTCTCTGTTGGTTCCCTTACCTCTTCTTGAATTTCCTCCTCTGTTTTGTTGGCTTTTCTTTCTGGTCAATTTCTCTTCATCTTTTAAGGCTTCTTGATAGGCATCCTTGACTTTACTAACATACATCATGATGATCTCCTCTTGTATTTCATATCTCAGTCCATTGATATACCTAGTTGTTTTTTCATAATCATTCTCTTTCTGTCCAGCCCTGATGTTCATTCTGTAAAATTCCTTAGTGATTTCCTTCAGTGATAATATTTTTTGTCTTAGGTTATGCAATCTTCTGAACAGATTGATTTGATAGTCTTTTGAGATAAATTTTTCTTTTAGTTTGGCTACCATCCTATCCCAGCTTTTAATTTTCTTCTTGCCCTTGCATCTATGATCAACCTGCAGTTCGTCCCACCATAGTGTTGCATAACCCTTCAATATTGTCACTGCATGCTTCGCCATATTCTCTTCTTCGATATCTTCATAATCAAAGTACTTGTCCATAGCATGTACCCAATCCAACAATTCTTCAACCTCTAAATTGCCTTCATACATTGGTACCTCTATTTATGCTCTGGCTCCTATTCTTGAAACAACTTTCAATAAGCGGTCTTCTGCGACATCCTCTGCTACATCTTATTCAACGTCTATCTCTTATCTTTAAGATTCACTGATATCTCTAGTGTCTATTTCTCTCCTCTGCGTTGTTTCCATGGCGTCTAGTCTCATTCTGAGTCGCCTCATTTCTTCTTCCATTTCTAGATTCGCTCTGCGCCTTCTGGGTGGCATGATTCCACTGCCTTGCCTTCTGATGTTTATAAACATAATCAAATCTCGATACCACTATTGATATCAATTTATCTCCTTTCTCCTTTTTTTTTTGTATGCAAACAAATTCAATGGCTTTGATACCACCTGATGCAACCCCCCTACTCTCATTCGAGCTATGCGAGCTCCTGGTCAAGGATCTTCGGTTATGAGAGCCAAATCGACCCTCTAAAACCTTGATGGTCTCACTCTGTAATTGAACACAAACCCTTTCAACTTTTGGTACAGGTTATGTGGTGCCCGCAACATCCCCCTTCGCGTTGTTGAACTATCGTGTTTCAGGCTCTAGCCCCTTTTCCATTAGCCCCTTTCTAGATGTGACCTTGGGCTATGACTTCACGTAAACATGTGATTGTGGGATGACAAAAAGTGGTTTTGGATCAACCCGCTTTTCTCCCTGCAATTCACTACCATTCGCCACACGTCCTTTTCGCAATAACATGGTTTCAATTGTGACTCGCTCTCAAATTTTTAAAGCTCGAGCACTTTTTTTCCCCGCAATTCAACACGACCATTGATCTTGTGATCTCGAGTGGAAACTCATGATCGACGGCTTAGACCTACCTCCTTTCCTTCCTTCTGTTCGGAGCACGCTTCAGATCCTTACGATCTATTAACACGTGTCCCTTTAAAATCACTGGTCGTGATTTTCTTTGGCAATCCGGGCTTCACAGTTTTCAAATTTCTACCTTCACATTTTCCCAAAATTCTTTGATCTAGAGTTCGCTATCTGTCGACACGTGTCTCCCGCTAATCAATGACTCTCAGTTATTTCGGTTGTCCGAACTTCAGGGGTTTAAACTCCTTCTTCCTCCCAACTAACTATCCTCCGAAATGGAATGTTTGTTGAGACCTATCCCTAGCAATGAACAACTCTGATGAACTCTGGCTCTCTGGCCTTTTGGAGTTCTTGTTCAACACTTCCTTTTTCTTCTGGAATAACTTTCTTTGAAATGGAAAATACTCTACCACTCGTCTTCCTCAAATCGACGGCCATGGTCCTCTTCGGGACTTCGGCCTTCGGGAGTCTCAACTTATCCACTCCCTGTTTCTCCTAGAGTGTTTTACATGGGGTCCACGATCTAACGACGCGTGTCCTCTCGCAGATCAATGGCTCCTAGCCACTTCGACTCTTTGAGCTTCAGGAGTTTCAACACTCCACCTTCGCCTTCTCCTAGAGATTGTGATCCATCGATGTGTGTCCCTCTAGATATGATGGTCCAGATTCTCTTCGGCTCTTCGGTCTTCGGGAGTTTCAAACTCCTACACACTCATTCCTCCTGGATTACTTTCACCCAAATATAACAGATTTCCACCACGCGTCCCTCTATATCTGATGATCCAGATTCACTTATGGAATTTGGGACTTTCGAGTAAGTCCTCTCTCTTGTGTACACAAAGGGTTTAGGCCCACACACTTTACCTGGATCGGACGACTGTCGATCCTCTACACTCAGATCGAATGGTTGTTGTCACTCCTCCTCCTGATATTTTCGACTTCCTCCGACTTAGAATATTTTGTGAGTGTTCAAAGGCTTTGACCCTTAAACTTTCTACTGCGAACCCGACTATCTTGGGTCTCATCTTCACTTCTTTTGAAAGTGCTATTATTTCTAAGCTTGATTCCCTTGAGGATTTTAGTCTCACATGCACTCCTTGTGTTCCTGGGATCTCGACAAACTCATATCGAAGGACTTCTTCAAAATAAATTATTCCCGCACTTCTTGCACTCCTCTGTTCTGGTTCGTCGACACTTAGACGCTCCTTGACACTATGCACTCCTTGCACTTGGTCTAAGTTCCCGTTGTTCCTTCTGAACTACTCCAATTCAATCCAAGACTCTGACGACGCACTCCTTTCGTACGGTATGCACGCCTTCCATACGAGTTTCAGAAGAGAAACAATTGAAACTTATCCAGTTTTGTCACAAATTCGTATGATCAACTTTGAACAATCATACATAAATGAAATGAACTGAAACACACACAGAATGTATCATTCATTCAATCACACATCAAATTGAAAACTGTCCAAGGAATTGGGACAATTATGTCTATTCTATTCATTCATGAAATAAAATTACATAGTATTATAGTTCTTCACTACATATTCCTTCTACTCTGTTGCCTATGATACTCCTCTATCTCTATCTTTTCAATACAACAACAAATCTATCTAAGGAGTGGCTCCACGAGCTCTCTCCGTCCTGTCTGCAACCTTTCCTATCGGGTTCTAGCAGTTACCTACCTTGTCCTATTACAATAACTATCAGTTATTACCAGATAGGAGCTGACACTCTCTATCTGCAAATCCTTATAGTCGTATAATACTTTTACAAACAAAATATATTTAAAAACATTGTTCCCAAAATATCTCAACAACTCATTTATTTCTAAGTTAAATGTTGATTTGAAATTTTGTCATGCTGAGATGTCATATCCTTGCCTCCACGCTTTCTTCTTTGACTTTGAAGGCGATGCTCCTGCATCAGTTTCACTTGGTGAAAATAAACAATACCAAGGCCATGATAGCTAAATATGACTTTCCCAAGGCTTTTGACAGGGTCAACTAGCTCTTCATTTGCCTCATTTAAATGCACCTGTGATTCAATCTATTGTACATTTGTAGTACTAATCAATGGATTAGCTTCGCTATTTTTCAATTATGAAAAAGGCATTTGCAGAAGGATTAAGCAGAGATCTTAAGACAACTACAACAAACAAAACTTTCAAATATATCATAATTGAAAATCAATGTCATGTTTCACATTTACTTTTTTTTTTATGACATCTTAGTTTCTTGTGATGGCTCAAAATGCATGGTGTATAATCTCAAAGATATCGTTGATCGATTTTTAATTGCCATAGGAATGGTTATAAACTCCTCCAAGTCCTTGATTATAACATGGGGTCTCTTTTAGCATGAAAAGCTCTACCTTTCACAAAATTTCCCCTTCGGACCTCAAATATTTGGGTTTCCACCCAAAATAATACTTTTACATAAAGGAATATTGACAGTGGCTCATAGACAAGATTGAAAAAATATTAAACCCATGGTGCAATAGATGGTTATCTTGTCCTCATAAAATCATTGAGGCCATTCTAGTCTATTGAATGCCTCTGGCTTGGATCTCAAAAGGGATCCTAGAAAAATATTTCTAGCTCTACTACATATTCATACAGGAAGGGAGCTAGGACAATAAATAAATGCCTTTGGTATCCTCAAAAAATATGGCCATCCCTAAAATTCAAGGAAGTTGGGGAATCAAAAATATTTTCCCTTTTTTTTCAAAAACCTGAAATCCAAGAACATATGGAGACTCGTATAGGGAAAGGGTTTATGTTTTGAACCAAAATCCAAAATATAGCCAATGAATATTCCACTTCAAGGGGTAAACATCCTTTTACTATATATGTAATGCACAAGACAGGATGAGATGCCCCAAAACTAGGTCTCTTTAGTATATATATAATGCACAAGACATGATGAGATGCCCCAATACAACTTGAGTGGGCCTAATGGTTAAGAACATGTGTTTCCTCCTAAGAGGTCAAAAGTTCAAATCCAGAGGGAGGTAGGGTATGTATAACTCCATAGACTTTACCAGTCAAATCATTGGGAGGAGGGGGTTCCCTTGTCCCACAAACAAGGGGGTCTCCTACACCAATTTGGTGTTTGGCTCAGCCGTGACCTTAAAAATAGATTATTATTATTATTATTATTATTATTATTATTATATAGGAAACCAAGGGTCTAATTACAATTAAAATGTCTAGCCAACAATGTTGATATAACAATAGAAATACAAAAACCTAATAGCTATGGATTTACATGAGGATTTATTTAGGGTCTTAACATGTTCCTACCCTTCAAATAAGTATTTCCCTCAACACTTGATTAGTTGCAGAGGTTTCTGCATGAAGTACTTATCTTCCCATGTTGCTTCTTCCATTTCCATGTTCTTCCACTTGATGAGGTACTTAATAATTGTTTGATTTTGTCATTACTTAACTCTTGTTTCAAGGATTGTCTTTGGTTCTAGTATGATTTTCCCTTCTTCATTGATCTGTGGTAAAATAGTTTGAATTGGTATCTTGTTAGCGATTACTTTCTTTCAGCAAGAAACATGGAGGACTGAATGTACAAGTGAATATGGAGGTAACTACAATTTTGTAAGCCATAGTTTCAATCCTTTGCAACATGTTATATAGACAACAATGCTTGGGTGCTAATTTATTGTCCTTCTTTTGTTGCTTGTGGGACATCTGTTTGTATGGTTGTGACCTAAAATATACTTCCACTTCAAATTCCGTTTTGTTGTGAGGTTGATTGTTTTGTTGTTTCATCTTATTTTGTGATGTAACCAAGTTGTCCTTCAGTATTTTGACAACATCTTGTTACTGCTCTATGTGGTCCTCCACTACTTGAACCTTCGCTTTCCATTTCAAGGGTGATGTGATGGATGGAGGATTACATCCATAAAGTTCCATAAAAGGGGACATTTTTTATGAAGCATGGAAATATGTGTTGTACCACGATTCTACCAAAGGAAACCACTTGAACCATTTTGTTTGTTTATCGGATGCAAAGAAATGAAGATAACCTTCTAGAAATTTATTCAAAGTCTCAGTTTGTCCATTGGATTGAGGATGGTAAGAGGAGCTCTTAGCCAATTTTGTACCAAAACAAGAAAATAATTTGGTCCAAAAATTTCTAGTGAAAATTGGATCTCTGTCACTTATAATGATCTTAGGTATTTTTTGTAGCTTTTGAATCATTTCCATGAATGTTTTGGCTATTGTACTTTCTTTAAAATGATGAGAAAGGGAGAAAAAATGGGCATACTTTGTGAGTCGATCCACTACTACCAATATGACATTATTTCCTTTAGACTTGGGTAAACCTATAATAAATCCATTGAAACCCCTTCCCAAATTTGACTTTGTATATCTAATAGTTGTAGGAGACCATTGGTCTTGATTGTCTTTCCCTTATATTTTTGGAAAACCACACATTCAACCTAAAAAATTTGAACATCAATTTTAAGACCTTCCCAGAAAAAGCCTTTCTTGATTTTTTAATAAGTTTTCAAGAACCCTAAATTTCCTCATATAGGAGAAGTGTGAAATTACAAAGGACATTTTGTTTGAGTTGGGAATTCTTACATAAATAAACCACTTCGAGGGGGAAACCTCCTTTTATAATATATGTAATGAACAAGACAAGATGAGATTCTCCTAAACTAGGTCTCCTTAGTATATATATATATATATAGGAGACCAAGGGTCCAATTACAATTAAAAGTTCTAGCCGACAATGCTAATATAGAGATAAAAATACAACAACTCAATATATGGGGCTTTACATGGGGATTTATGCTTATCAGAGGGTGTTGTTTGGGGGATTAATAGTTTATAGGATCAAGTGATTAAGGAAAAACATATCATCCATCTCTCTATTGAAGACTAGATATGCACCCTAAATAAGAAAACTTCATCCTCTTCCATCATTTAGAAAGACACCATTGTGGCTTCCCCCCGTAATTGAAAATTGGCTCAACTATAGGATTGGAAAATGAGAGAAGGTCTAGCTTGGTCTTGACCCCTAGGTGGGAAGTAAAAACTGGAAGAAACTACCCATACCTCTCATCCTTTATCTTAGATCAAAAGGGTTTTTTATTATTCATCAAATCACAGTAGGAAAAGATTTGAATTCTAGACATCAACAATGGCTTACCTAGAGAGAATTGGGCCTAAATGAAGAATATGCATCAATCTATACCTCTTAGACTAACTATCTCAAGAAGTGCAACGTATACATCAACGAAGAACAACATGAAATCCTTTGGTTAGCAAACCCAACGAGGGGGATATAAACCAAAACTTATCTATAATACTTTAGCCCTTGAAGGATTTCACAACCCTCGTGTTGGTGGTGGAAAACAATTTGGAAGTACAAATAACCTACCAAGTCCAAAAAATTTATGTGGCTATTGTTCAATAACATATCCATAACCTAGGTATTACTACAAAAACAAGTTTATGAGGGCTCAAGAAGATGTAGTTTATGTGAAGTAGATTAAAAAAAAATGTTCATCTTATCCAATGGAAGTGGTAAGCCAGTTCTACACTTCTCCGGATTCATGCGGGACTTATGGATTCTGGATGGTGACATTTTCTTATTGGATGCATTCGTTCTCTTACTGAGCTGTAACGATCGATGTCTTTAACCCTAGTAAGTGGTAAGGAGATCTTTACAGGAATGGCTTTACAAGAAGGGCCCTAAGAATCCCTTAAGGGTACAAGAAGATCCCTAAAATGTCTTTACAGCTTTGAGATCAGGAATAAAGCCACATGAGCTTGTTTTCTAGAAGATGAGCAACTCCAAAGATCAGTTTTTCGTGATTGAAACTATTGTGAATGAGTTCAGAATTTTAAATATAAGCCTTTCTCCAAGTAAGGTTTGAAATGTTTTGTGAAAACCTTTCGACTTCATATTTGGTAGCCATATTTGCAAGTCCTTAAATTTTAGCAAAATATGTATCACTTGGCCCCTGTGGGTAGGCCTGGTAAAACATATGCTTGATATTACTTGATTTCGACTGTGAACAAGTGAGAAAGCAACTAATGATTTTTGATGTTGACTATGAACAAGTGAGAAAGCAACTAATGCTTTTGCAAAAGCGGGACTCACCAACTATTTTTGTGGAAGGTCTCTCTCCTCTACATATTGTAGGTTGAAGGTCGGCTAATCACTATTCAAGTGTAATTAACCGTCTTGTAAATTCTAACCTTGTACAATATCTACTGCAAACTAATATTCAGAAAATAACAGAAAAGATACAATGGCAAATACAAACATTACGCAGAGATTTTTCACCTGGAAACCCAAACTGGGAAAACCAGCATATATTATATTCATACATTGTGTTACATTGTTTACAATACAATATACATATAGGATCCAGCGGAATCCAAAACCCTAACCCAATGACCTGGATTAGTCCAAAACCCTAATTCCTTAACCGGAAATAGAAAACCATTGGCAAAGAACCATGTGCCGAAAAACCACCTAATATCATGTGGTCCTGGAAATATGTCGTCCCGGAAATATGTCGGCCTGGGAGAAATATGTCGGCAAAGAATATAACACATACCAAACACGTCTAATCTAATAGAAAACTAAAGGATGTTCATGGGCATAGGACCACTATTCAGGTGTAATTGTGAGGAAGAAGAGAAACACGAAAGGTAATCAATCTCAAGGAAGAACAGAAACAGTGAGAGAAAGAAATGGGGAGGAAACAACATCCTTAGCAAATATGCTTATAGTGATGGCAAGAGACATGCAAATGACCAAGTGGGAGGTTAGTTGGCAGCAGGGTTATGGGCTATGAGTTATGCAATGGAAAACACTAAGTATTTAATGTTTGGAATTAATGCTAACTTGAAACTTAGCATTAATTCACATTGTCTCCTACATATCACATTTACTAAGTTTTAGGCGTCTCTTTCCCTAAGTTTGAAACATGTTGCCTCAATATGAGGTCGAATAAGGCCTCAAACTTAAAACTTGGGACTAAAAAGCAAATGTGAGTTGAAAAATTGCATGAAACTCTTGAAACTTTGGTTAAAATGGTTGATTTCCGTACTAGAACAATGAAAAATTGGTTACTAATAGTCCCTACAGGGCAGGGACTAATAAAACTTTTTTTCAACTTTATTTATTCTTTGGATAAAAATTCTTCCAGTAATTGATGAGTTTCATCTCCTATAGAGTTCGTATCATTTTAAATAATATATATATATATTACAATTATTATATAGGTTTTTAAAAATAAACATACAAATTTTACCTATTTTTTTAAAACTATCTATATTTATATTAATATGGAACAAAAGGTATTATAGACAACATTGATGACATGGGTCCAAGTCCAAAGTCATGGTTGCTTAGCATAAATTTCATCTTAACACAATATATATTGTACTTTCAAAAATAATAAAAAATGATCTAAGAAGTTCTTTCTCTTATGGAATACAATAGAAAAACTTTGTTTCTCTTATGGACTACAATAGAAAAACTATGTAAACTATGTATTTGTATATTGATGAGGCTTGAAGTAGCACTCCTTACATATTCAATACCAAATAAATAAATAAAAATAAGCTTACTAACCATCCAAGAACATGTTGTTGTTTTTGTTGGTTTTAAGGAACTCATCTCTAAGTTGGCTAGGCTCTTGTATTATTATTGATGAATCTCCCTCCACAATTAGATTGGTGTATCCTCGTATATGAGACACACGCAATCCCTTAATTAGACCATCAAATTCCATTGCATTATTGGTGTTATTTCCCAAGTGAACAAAAAAATGAAAATTATGGCACTTATATCATCCCTCAAAACCCCGCCAGCCCCCGTCGGGCCACGATTTCTTTTGGCTTCTCCATCACGATTCAATTTAACAAATCCTTTTGGTGGTCTTGAAAATATAATCGGGAAGAGATGTTGAAAGGAGGGATTATGCTTGATAAAAGAGAAGGGGCTTTGTTCAAATTTCCATTCATTAAAAATGATCTTCTCTTCCCCCATAGGTTTGTTGCTTGTTGGGACCAAGAAAAAAAGGTAACCAATTCTCAGACTTTGATTTGAATGGTGTGCCATGTGTTCTCCAAGTTTCTAAATTGTTCTTTGAAATTCTACTATTACATTCTTTACTGACTATCCATAGTAAGAATCTTGGGGAAAAAATCCAGGATCTACTTAAGATGGGGTTGTAGTATGGTGATTGCCTCCATTTATCCAGAGTTTGATTTATGCTCTCTCTAATGCGATCACACTATATGAATATGGAAACCACTCTATCCCATAGTTTTGATACAACTATGCACCTATTAAATAGGTGCTCCATTATCTCTTCATTTTCCTTGCACACGTAACAGATGGATGGCCCCTCAAAAACTCTCTTTATAATCTTGTCCTAGGTAATAATTTTCCTTTGAGCTAATAGACAGAGGAAAGTAGATACCTTGGGCCAAATTTATTTGTTCCAAATGTTGTTCTAGATACTTCTTGTGTTCTAGTCACTATGCTTAACTTCTAGGTGGTATGACTGCCCGAATTTAAAGTTTCCATCTCCTTGTGAACCCGAGTGTAATATGTCCTTACCTTACTAGAAAATTATCCTTCTTCTTCTCAAGCAATTATGAAGTTCTTTACTTTACTCCTTTGGTAATTATGGTGGCCAATCTATACTTGATTTCCACTTGTAAAAGGATGTTGGCCCCGAATTGTCTGAGATCCTCCAATATTGGTTAACTAAGTTCTAACTTTGGGCTTGGATTTTTACTTTGGCCAATTACAAGGGTTTCTAGGAGTGTATCTTGGGTTTGTGTAATCCAGATTTATGATGAGAACGAAATGAATAATAGATTGAATACAATAACATAGAGATACAGATAACAACAACAAATATCTAGTGAAAAATAACTTCTATTGAATAAAGAAAATAGGTTGAAACTGTAAAACTACAAACTTGAAACAAATTGTTCGAATGGTGGTAGTTATCTCTGAGAAGAGATGTGGTTGCTACATGCATCCGCCTGAGAAAAATGATTATAATGAGGCTCCAAAGGCCTTTTTAACATTACTCATGAATGAAAAAACACTAGACATCCAAAAACCTAACCCTAGGAGATGAAATGCCAAAAGTTATGTGGGCCCCGATGGGTAAGTTGGTACCTCAACTTCCCGGGTTTGTAACTTTTGCATACGACCTCCATTTTAGGAATGTGATAGCCTGTTGGAAAGGTATTTTTGAGAACTACTCATTATGCCATCAAACTCTGACTTTGTCTATAGTTTAATTGTGGCAAGACAAAAAAACATTGTTTAGGGCCCCCAAAGATCCGTGGAAGTACATAAAGATGTACTGAAATGAAAAATTCCAAAATAATCCAGTTGGAATAAGTGGGTGGCCACCAATATCTACTTGGATGCTGTGTAGGGATTCAGGACAACTTCAAAAGTGCATAACCCACAATTACAAAGAAATGTCATCATTACAGAGAAACGTGTTGAACTAAATATTGTCAAGATGAGCATGTTGGAATAGGTGGGTGGCCACCAATATCCACTTGAATCATTCCTCCCCCATTAGGAAGAAATGGTCTCCATTACATTGAGTGCCCCCATCAAGTGAGGAAATTTCTTATGAATTTGGCCCTGGGTGAGCCACTTTCCTTGGTGCAGAAGCTACCCTACCTTGACAACCTGATAAAGTTGGATCCTCTGTTGGCGAGTTCCCTTGACCTGTATGTACACTATATGATCAATGGATGTATTTTCTATGCAGTCAGAGTTGATCTATGTTGGTGTCAATTGTTCAACAATCTTTGAGGTGTCCAATAATGGTGGAAAATATGGCCAAAGGAGGTCCACATTGAACACTGGGTGCAAGCCAAGGAAGGGTGGAGTGATGAGCTCAAATGAGTTTCCATCCACAACCTTGGTGATAGTGTAAGGCCCATAGCGAAGTGGAAACAAATTTTGATGGGGCTCGGTAAGGCACTCTTTTTGCAAATGTAACCAAACCTTATCTCCCACCTGAAACTGGTGTGATACCCTATGTTGATCATGGTGTTGCTTGTACTTAGCATTGTCTTTCTAAAAAATATCATGGACCTGTTGGAGGATGTGATGAATTTGTTCAATGAATCTAGTGGCTTTTTCAACCTCAGACTAAACATGGGAAGATTATTCCTATGTGGTTGCAAGAGGTAGTGCAACATCAATGGGACCCAAGAGTTGGAATCCTAGCCCCACCTGAAATGGGCTATGGTTTGTGGAGCTATGGAGAGCCCTGTTGTAGCTGTGTTGAACATAGGGAAGACTCTCATCCCATGTACGCAGATGTTTATAGTTATACATGCGTAGGATGTGAAAAATCATTCGATTGATGACCTCTATTTGGCCATCTGTTTGGGGGTGGAAAGAAGTGAATTTAGTGAGCTTGGTGTCCAGCAGTGACAAGAGACTCAACCAAAATGTGTTGAGGAACCTGTTGTCCCAATATGAGATGATGGTATGTGGTATCCTAAAATGCAACCACACCCGTTTGAATAAGAGCTTGGCAATATCTGTTGTTGCGATGCTCTTCTTTCAAGTTGTGAGAATGGTCATCTTCAAAATCGATCAAACACGACAAATACATAGTCATTGCCTTATTTGGTGGATGGAAGGTCAGACATGTAATTCATCGAGATGGATTTCCAAGGCCTCTCGAGAGAAGGAAGAGGGGTGTATATGACTTTATTCTTGATGGTTGGCTTGGCAATGGCACATATAGTGCAAGATCCGATATACTTGTTGATGTCTTGTAGAATTTTTGGCCAATAAAAATGTTTCTGTAGAATGAACAAAGTTTTATCCATGCCAAAATGTCCTTCCATTTGACTGTAGTGAGCCTCCAAAATTATCTTTGCACGCTCTCTTGCAGGAACACAAAGGTGGCCCAAATGGAATAACAGTCCATCCCGAATGTCAAAATCGGTGACATTCGCAGCGATACCCAAGAGCTGATAGGTGGTGGAAAAGTTAGGGTCATGTTGATAAAGTTGGGGCCACTCATATGCCTCATGTCCACAGGAATGGAGCACGGTGGTGAGTGCAGCAACCAGAGGTCGACTGAGGTAGTCAACTACACGATTTGTGCTCCCTATCTTATACTTTATGTTGAGATGGAAGTGTTGCAGGTATGTGGACCACTTTTGATGGTGGTCGTTCTGCAACTTCCCATGTGTTTGTATGAACTATAGAGGCTTGTGATCAGTGTGGATGATTGCCTCCTTTCCCAAAATGTAATGTTTCCATTGATGGCAGGATTGCACAATGGAATACATTTCCTTTTCATAGGTGGGGTATTTTCGGACGATATCTGAGAGTGTCTCACTATCGTATTCTACTGGATGATTGTGTTGAGTGAGAACTACACCTACATCATAGTCAGAGGCATCAATATCAATCTCGAACAATTGTTGTAGATAGGGTAATGAGAGTACTAGAGCTGAGCACAAGCAATGCTTCATATCATCAAAGGCTTGTTGTTGTGCCTTCCCCCATGTGAATGTTGCCTTGCCACCGCTCTTGGTTACTTGGTTAAGGGCCCATGAAATATGGGAGAATCCCAACACGAACCTTCGATAGAATTTGGCAAGTCCCAAGAAGCTTTGAAGCTCGGTTAGTGTGGTCGGGGCTCACCAGTCACGAATAAATTGGATCTTAGCTAGATCCACATGTACCCAATGCTCATCAACAATGTAGCCCAAGTATTGGACCATGTTCATGCCAAAGGAGAATTTTTCCAAGTTGGCATATAACTTGTGTTGTTGCAGAGTGCTCAAAACCTATTGAATACACTGCATGTGATCCTCCCAAGTTATGTTGAAGATGAGGATGTCATCCAAATATAGCACCACACAAGATTTGGTGAATGGTCTCAATACTTCATCCATGAATCTCATGAAATTTGTTGGTCCATTTGTTAAGCCAAATGGCATGACCAACCATTTGAAGAGACCTTCTTTAGATTTGAAAGTTGTCTTCCATATATCATTCAGTTTAATGGGGACCTGGTGGTAGCCATACTTTAGGTCAATTTTGCTGAAGAACTTTCCTCCCTTGAGTTGGTCAAGAAGGTCATAAATTCGGGGAATTAGGTACCGGTTCCTGACTATGATTTTGTTTAATTCTCTGTAATCAATGCAAACCTGCAAGGTCCTGTCTTTCTTCTACACCAATCGAATCGGGCTTCCACAAGGGGAGGAGATGGGTCAGATGTGCCCCTTTTGAAGAAACTCTTGGATCTGACGCTTGATTTTTTCATTTTCCATCTGTGAGCGATGATAGACTAGTCCATTAGGCAGAGGTGCACTAGGGGTTAGATCAATTGGATGCTTGACTTGGTAGTGCATTGGTACCCCGATGGGTGAGGAGAAGATGTCTCTGTACTCTTTCATGATCTCTTCCAATTGATTCTTATGCAAAGACAGGCTCTATGTAGAGGTCACAGATGTGGCAGTGACCTTCTTCTTATTGCAAGCATGGATCACAAAAAATATGAACTTATCGGTCTATGAAATGACCTTATTACATTTCCTAGCAGAGATTAAAGAAATAGTGGTAGGCGACGTTACCTCTGGTATCCTGTACAATTGTCTACCCAAAGTAATAATAACACAGCAGGGTCTAGACTCATACATATCATGTTGCTTCCACAAATATGGATGGCCTAAAATAACATCACAAACTTCAAGGGGATAAATATCACGCAATACCTCATCTTTGAAGGGCTTGATGTCGTAGGGAAGACGACATTTTTGGTTGACGCATATATCTCTTCCTTGGAGAAACGAGTCGATGGTGTAGGGTTGCATATGCAATGTTATCAATAGATCCAGCCACTTGATGACCTCTGCTGAAATCATATTATTTTGAATTCCACTATCGACAATGAAATGAAGCGGATCCCCTTTTACCCACATATGTGAGTGAAATAGGTGTTCCCCTTCATCTTGTTTTTCTGGTTCGCTTGTCTATACTTTGGTGGTAGTGATAGTGGCATTGGGTTCCACATCGATAATCTAATTCCCACCTTCTGGATTTGATTCGGATTCAGAATTTTCCTCGGACTCATAAGCCTTCAGCTCGACCACTAGTGACTTATTGGAGTGACAATATTTAGTGTTGTGCCAAGGGATTTTATGGTATTCACACCACTTTCACATGTCCTTCTTTGACTTATCATTACCCTTATTGGGTTATGGCTTGGAATAGTTTCCCTGAGAGTGGCCATCTTTTCTCTGTCCCTTGTTTGGTGGGTTGGGACCGCATTTGCCCTGCTTCAACTTTGAGGAATTTGCAGATCCAAACTCTCACCTCTTCTGCTTAAATTTTTGCTCGATCTTGATAGCATATCTATAACCTGCACCTAATGATGTGATGTACATAAAATCCATTTATGTTTGAATGTATCTATGCAGACAACTGCGGTATTTGAGCACCATATGTCCTTCAAAGTTTTTGATACCCAATTTGGTGCGTAGAGTATGGCAAATATTGGTGAAATCTAGCACTTTTTGGTCCCTTTCCTTTCACAACATGGTCCATCTTGTGTACTGGTCCTCGTAGCTTCCAACATGGTAGTATTATTCTTTAATGACATCCCTAAAGGAAACCCATGTGGGGGAGACCATAAATATTTCATATTCCTCTATGGCCCTTTGTTTAGAGTAAGTATCCCACCAGTCCTTAACATTGGGGATGACCTCGAGGAGTGAAAAAGTAATATTTTCCTTATCGTAAAAATTGTGGACTGAAAAATATCCTTCGAGAAGATTCAACCATTTATCTACAACATCCGCATCTATCAGTCCTTCAAATAATGGAATATCAAAATTTAATTGTACCTTGAAGGGGGTTGCGTGGTTGCTTGATGAAGATGCATCTCTTGTGGGTAGTCACCAAAGGATCTATGGAAAGTTGTCCATCATTTCGTTCCTTTTTTGCGCAAGGGCTTCCTCGAGCAATAGTTTAAAATGGTCTCTTGTTCCATCATATTTATTATTGTCCCCCATGAGTTTTAGTCGAGATTGGAGAAACTGATCTTGCAAAGGCTCGACTGGTTCAAGTCCCAACTTCTTGTACCCAGATCTTGTCGGGGACATGCACAAAGAAAAAAAAATGAAGAGAAGACCACTCTGATACCATTGATCATGATTTATGAGTGGAACGAAATGAATAATAGATTGAATACAATAACCCAGAGATATGAAGAACAACAACGGATATCTAGTGAAAAATAACTTCTATTGAATAAATAAAATAGGCTGAAACTGTAAAACTGCAGAACTGAAACAACTTGCTCGAATGGTGGTAGTTATCTCTGAGAAGAAATGTGGTTGCTATGCATATCTATATGAGAAGAATGATTACAATGAGGCTACATAAGCCTTTTTAACATTACTCATGAATTCCAAAACCCTAGACATCCAAAACCTAACCCTAGGAGATGAAACACCAAAAGTTATGTGGGTCCCGATGGGTAAGTTAGTACCTTAACTTCCCAGGGTCGTAACTTTTTCATACAACCTCCGTTTTTGGCATGTGATAGCTCATTGGAAAGGTCTTTTTGAGAACTACACATTATGTTGTCAAACTATGACTTTGTGTATAATTTTTCTATGTCCAGCCAAAAAAACATTGTTTAGGGCCCCAAAATGGCCATGGAAATACATAAATATGTACTGACATGAAAACTTCCAAAATAAGTCAGTTTGAATAGGTGGGAGACCCCCAATATCCACCTGGATGTTGTGTAGGGCTTCAATATAGGCCTAGAAGTGCAGAACCCACAATTGCAAAGAAATGTCATCATTACAGAGGAACATGTTTAACTAAAAACTGTCAAATGAGCCAGTTGGAATAGGTGGGTGACCACCAATATCCACCTGGATAATTGTGTTGCCACACATCCTCCCAAAATAATTCTAAAGAGTCGTCTCAAATTTCCTAAAAAATACGAGCATGGACTAAGGCCTAGTTTCCCCAAGCACTGTTTTAAATGAGAGACCCCAAGAGTGGGCCCTCCATATGGATGAGATCCTACTTTGGGATGTTTTGTGCATATTTTTATTTTTAGATTCTTCTCCATAGGTCATGTTTTCTTTCAAGCCATCTTCACCAAGTTTTTGTTGCTAATGATTTTCTCATGATCAACAGGTCCTTGATTTCCAAGCCACCTCCACACTTCGATAGATAGAGTTTTTCCCAAGAAATAAGAACCCATTTTCTTTCTTTGTTGGGCCCACCATAGAGGAAATATATTTGAATCGAGTGAAAACATTTGATTATCTTAATAGTTGCTGCAAGAACCGAAAAGAGATATAGCAACATGGAGTAAAGTACAAACTTTATGAATATGATTTCCGCGGCATGGTGATCAATATGAAGGTCCAAATAGCTAAATTACTTTCAATATTAGAGAGGAGATATTTATTAAGTCATTTTATAAAAGCGGTGCCCCTAGGTATTTAGAGGGAAGGGGGTGAGTGAAAGCTAATGATGGTCTCTCAGGACGCGTTAGTGGCAATGCAAACCCGATAATATATATATATATATATATATATATATATATATATATATATATATATATATATATATATATAT
>ML792368.1:55182-69045 GCA_009831015.1 Picea engelmannii
ATAGTAAACAATATTTGTTTTTATAAAACTTATATATTTCAAATCTCCATAGCCGACTCTATATATGTTTGTAGCTTCATCAACAACTTAATTGTTTATCCTATAGAAAAATAACATCAAAGACAAAGATATAGAGGGGTATTCAAAAAAATGGAGGTTTTCATCAATTTGTATATCGTACCACTAGGTTTTTCATCCCGAACCTAAATCCGAGTGATCAGAATTATTTTTGGCACGAAATGAGAGCGGAGATATACTAAATAAATGCACAGAGATATTGTGTATATCCAATAATATAACAGAAATATATCAGAGATGCAACCATAAACACAGAGATACAGTAATACACGATTTCTATTAATGAAAGAAATGTAGAGAGACTGTAAAAATATAGAGTGAAAGACTCGCTAGAATGGTGGCAGCTTATCTCTGAGAAGAGATGTGACGGCTACTCGTATTCACAAGAAGATGATTACAATGAGGCTCTGAAGGCCTTTTTACAATAAACAAAAATGCCAAAAACCCTAGACATCCTGTTATCACTCCAGGAAACTCTCCTAGGCTGTAAGTCGGAGATGCCTGGTAACTAACTCTTTTTGGGAAATATTTTCTTAATAATTGATGTGGTTTCCGATCAAGATGAATATCTAGGGACTGGACTATGTGTTCAAGACTGTCTAGAAATATAAAATCTCACAAGGCCTTCTAGTAATGCAGTCAGACAAGGTTTGATTAAATGGAAGAGAAAATAGCTATTGAACCAGATTATACTCATATAAAACAAGCACAATGGGTTTAATAACTAAGGAAATAACTTATGATTATCAACTTAATCAATCAAATAGTGAGATGACAGTCACATGCAGATTGAATGAGCATCAATAAAGAACATTCACTCATAAGATATCAGAGAACAGAAAAGAAAATCTGACAAACACAACTCAAGGAAGCTTGCAATTTTTCATATAATAAGAATAGGTCTCTCTTACAGTAGCAGCATGTAGAACTCAAAATCAAACCCAGTTTCATATCAAAAATAGGCCTTTATAGCCTCTTACAAATAGTTTTACAGATCCTAAAAACATGGATTTGTATTTAATAAAAACAACTCAATTCTATCTAAACAACTTGAAAATAAAGTCTTTAACAACTAAACTTAAAAGTTGAACTGTCTTCAATCTCCAAAATCACCATCTGCATCCTTCAGCTCCTGATATCTGCAATGTGGTGAAGAATAGCAGGATACTTGTCTATGAGAATTGGATCTCCCAACGTTCATGGTCGATCATTGAGGAAATGGTTTTGCATTTGTTACCAAAATTCTCTCGAACTTCTGATGCTGAACCCTTTGCATGTGATCTGATAGCCCACTGATACACTGGAGCCCCTTCAAAACCTATTTGGAATGAACTGTCGTGTAATTGGCTTCAAAAATTACTTTCCCATCTTTCCACAGCGCAATCGTTTAATTTTTCGCGGGTTAGCTGTTGAAAGCCGTCACTTTCCACAGCTAACGGGTCATAAAATGATAGCTTTGCACTGGTGAAAGTCTCGATTGCGCTAAAAATGAGATTTCACCTCCAAAATTTTGATTTCATAAAAATTTATCGTGTTCCATATTTCTCACCTTGCATATTAACGGCGACTTGAGCGAGAACCTTCAGATCTGGATGAGATTTTTGCCTCTATTTTTGTTTCAACCTCCTTATCTTCCTTTTGAGGCGTTTGGCAAGCCACCACAAGCTGTTGTAGTCTTTGGTGAGTTTTTTCTTCCTCTTCTTCTCTCTAACACTTTCCTTAGCCAATCTTTCAAATGTTGCATTGGTCTTGGCGAAGTTATCAGACATCTTATACCTTTCTTTAATCACCCGCTCCAAGACCTCTTGCTGAGCTATGATCTCTTTCAAATAAACTCTGAAATCCAAATTTTTGGGAGCGGTGGTTTTAAACCACTTCTGACCAGTTTTGGGTAGGCCTGTTGCTGCAGCAATAGTAGCTTCATCTACCACAATCTCCATGGACCCGACGTGAGCCTTGTTCCCATTGAAAGTCTTGGCAAAGGCTTCTGTTGTAGACTGGTGGCAACTAACTTGCAACCTTTCCACAAATTCAAAACACCCTGCATTAAAAAAATGTCTCTGGACTTTGGGGTGTGTCTGTAAAAAGGACAGGCTATGCAGCTCCCTCTTGAGCAAAGCACCACTGCGTTTTCTCAAAATTCTGTAACTCGAAGATCCTATCAATTTGTAACCCCTGCAACTATTGATCGAGCCGAGGTTCTGCGTTGTTGAAAGAACTTCGGGAATCGGCTCTTGTTTTAAACATTTGAAACTTTGATAAGCCTCTGCGAACAGGGTATGATATGGAAACAATGACTTTATTTGATGCTTATCATGTCGGCAATACATCCTCTGTACCTACCCTACTGCATTCGAGCTTGACATCCCTGATGCCATGATTATGGAACGTGAGTTTCTGAGCTGAATTAGTGTCACAATCCTATTATGACGTGCAGAATTGTGTTTCCATCATTACCCACTCCTATCAGCGCATGATTTGGATTTGCCTGACGTGGGATGATCATCTCATCAATGCCTTCGGACGTGGATATCACGCGCGTGATTCCCGCTTTGTTCAACCAATGGCCCGTGAAAAACGCCTATGTTAACTGTTCATAATTGTCGCTTTCACCCGCGCATGACCCTGTGGAAAAACCCGGTTAGCTGTTGAAAGTCTTCACTTTCCTCAGCGCGTGACCTTTTTAGAATTTCTCCTTAGCTACGGAAAGTTTTCACTTTCACCAGCACGCGACCTCGTAAAAACCACTCCATAGCTGCAGAAAGTATGTACTTTCAATAGCGCACGACCCGCGAAACTGATTGTTGGACTTTTTGAAATTCACCACTTTCAACAGTGTGCAGGCTTATGAGAAGCGCTCCTTAGCTGCTGAAAGTCGTCACTTTCCACAGCTAACACTCAAATTTTGGACACATGTTAGCTGGGGAAAGTAAATTATGCAAATTTTGAAAAGAAGACTTTATGGATCATATTATTTTCTAGGACGAAAACCGAAACCTAAGTTTTGCAACTATAGAAACTCAAAAATGACTTGAGGTTACAACCTATCACCTAAAAAAGAAAATAATTCCACCAATTTATTTGAGGAGTTAACACTGGCTTCTATTGGGGGTGAACACCTCCCTGTGAGGTTTCAAGAACCATAGAATCAATGCCTTTCCTGAAAAAGAACCTAAAAACTAGATTGTCTGCTAGTGTTTCCATTGGGCATGGAGTTATTCAAAAAATAAAAACTAAGACTAACATTACAATGTCTAGGCTTCACAGCCTTAGACGAAATAGAGTTTTAAAAATTGCCCGTTTACCGGGCCACTGAACATTTCTTCACCTTCCATATTCTACAGAATGAAAGTGTTGTTGTTTTGCACCTGAGAAAACAAAAAAGGTCCTGTCCACAGAGAATCGAACTTGTTATGCTTGCCTTTGTCCTACCTAAGAGCACCCCACTTTAGAACCCAATCCCCAATCTGAAAACTGTCCACCTTCGCCTTTCTGTCAAACATCTTTTTGATCTGCATCTGATGAGCTTCTGATCTGTCCACTAACTGTTCGCGAGCTTGTTGCAGTTCCACCAAATCCAGCATCCTTCTTACCATGTCATTTTCCTCAGTCTGCTCTTCCTGAAAGAACTTAGCCACAAGAAAAACTAACTGAACAGGAAAAATTGCATCAGTCCCATAAACCAACTTGAATGGGGAAGTTCCTATGGATTTTTTAATAGTTACTCTGTCTGCCCACAGAGAAAATTTCAGTTTAGAATCCCAATTCTTTTTATTTTCCTCTAACAGTTTCCTTATGATTTTGATAAAGCTCTTATTTGACGATTCAACCAAACCATTACCTTGAGGATAGTAAGGAGTTGAGTGTACAAGATGGATGCCCATTGATTCACACATGTCTACCAATGCTTTTTCTTTAAACGTTGCTGCATTATCTGCCACCAACCTCTTGGGACAGCCAAATCTGCTCAAAATATTTTCATAGAGAAACTTCATGACTACCTGGTGTGTAGCATTTCAGGTGGGAATCGCCTCTATCCACTTTGTGAAATAATCCGTGGCTACCAGAATCCACTTGTGCTAACCAGTGGATGAAGGATTTATCTCACCTATGAAATATAAACCCCACTACTGAAAAGGGCCATTCACAACTATAGGTCTCAGGGGTAAAGATTTTAGCTGTTACTTACTAGTAAATCTTTGGCATTTGTCACAAGATTTGACGAATGCACACACATCTGAGAAGAGAAAAGGCCAATAATATCCACCGCTCAGGATCTTATGGGCAGTAGTCTTCCAGTAATGATGACCACCACAAACGGCTGAATGAAACTGATGTGTCACTTCGACAGACTCTTCTTTATCCAAACACCTGAGAAGCAGACCAGCAGGATCTCTCCAATGTAACAGATTATTATAAATGTAGAATTTTATAGCTCTGAGCTTGAGAGCTCGAGCTTGAGTCAAACTGAGTTCAGGAGGAACTTCAAGCTTTTGCAGAAAATGTATGATGCCAGAATACCATTCACAGGAAGACAAGTGCTCTACCACTTGCTGACTGTCATGCTGCCCTTCTGCTGCCAACTCTGTCTGTGAATTTTCCGAACCTTCTCCTATGAAATTAATATCCAACAACTTATGATTTACCTCCATTAAAATCTTGGCAAGGCCCTGACCTTTTACCATCTTGGTGGGCTTCACTTCGATATTGAATTCAATCATCTTTGCAATCCATCTAGCTCTCTTTCCGTCAATATCCGGCTGAGTCAAAACATCTTTTACAGAAGATGAAGGAACATATGCGATGACCTTTCAGTGAAGAATATAAATTCTAAATGATTTTAAAGCTTTTATGAGAGCATATGCTTGTTTCTCGATAGGGTCATACCTTAGTTCAGCATCCCTAAGAGTTTTGCTGAAGAAAGCCACAGGATGATCAAAATTTTCCTCGTCTTTCTAAAGCAGGACTGCTGCCACTATGTCATAGGAAGCAAATGAAAAAACATACAAAGTCTTACTGTAATATGGGCTGATCAGAATCGAGGATTCAATGATTGCTTGCTTGATATCTTGAAAAGAGTTTCTTGCGTTGTCTGTCCATTTTACCTCAGACCCCTTTTTCAGCATGCATGTTATGTGTTTGCCTAATTCAGCAAAATTCGATACAAACCTTGTCAAAAAATTTATCTTGCCGAGCAGTGATTGAATGTCCTTCTTTGACCTCGGCAAGGACAGATTTTGAATTGCCTCCACTCATGCTGGATCAATCATCACACCTTCTGCTGAGATGATGTGGCCTAAGAGCTTACCCTTCCTTAGGGCAAACTGGGATTTCTTGGGATTCAATGAGATCCCGAACTGTCTGCATTTTAAGAACACTCTTTTCAGATGTTTCAGATGCTCCTCATGGCTGCTGGAATACACTGTAATATCATCAAGGTATATGAGGACAAACCTGTCCTTTTCTCCCACAAATGTTATATCCATGGCCCTTTGGAATGTGGCCCCGACATTCATTAATCCAAAGGGCATCTTGGCGTACATAAAGGTACCCCATGGAGTGGTAAACGCAGTCTTCTCCTGATCATCAGGGTGGACAACAATCTGATTGTAACTGAAAAAGGCATCAAGAAAGGACATGACCTTGGCCCCTGAAATCCTCTGCAACAAATGTTCCATCTTAGGAAGAGGATAGTTGTCCTTCTTAGAGCATTTGTTTAAGTTTCTGAAATCTACACACAATCTGACCTCGCCATTTTTCTTCCTTACTATCACCAGGTTGGCAATCCATTTGGAGTATCTCAAGGGAATTATGATCTTGGCATCTAGGAGTTTTTTAATTTCCCTCTCAATTATTGGCAGCAGAATAGGACTGATAGGTCTGAGCTTTTTCTTGAAAGGAATGGTGTCTTTTTCAAGAGGTGTCTTATATTGAATAGTATAAGGATCATAAGTATTTAAATCTCTATATTTCCAAGCAAAAACATCAGAAAACTCTTTCAAAACAATACAATATTTTGATTTCTCGTCAACATTCAATTCGGAAGACAAATTTATAAACTTGGGCTGACTTTTACCTCCTATGTTATGCTCTTGAACAGCTGGATCTTTCTCCTTTTTGTCTGGCTTGTAAGGAACATCATTTTGATAAAAAATCCTTTCCAATGGCACCAAACCTCGAGGTATATAATTGTTGGGTAGCTGGACAATATCATGCTGACCCAATTTTTCCCTTAGCTCAGGTTCCTGTGATTCTTCTTCATTTATATTTTGCTGATCAATATGCAACTCAGAAAACTCATCTACCACTTGGAGAAATCTGTTGATTTCGTCATCATCTTCAAAAACTTTCCAATATTTGATATTATCAGGCAAGGAGGGACGATATTTTACTTGAATCTCATAACTGAGCTTAGGGGGCATGGGCAGAATGAATGTGCTGGCTGAAACAGTGAGAGAATCAACGAGCTAATTCATATCCCTTGGTATATATGAAATTTCAAAAACAGAAAAAGAATCACGCACTTTCCATACCTCGTCTCTGTAAGCCTTTAATCTGACATGCTTAGCTTGAAAGGTGCTATTTACCTGTTGTATGATGAGGTCTGCATCTCCCAATACCTTCAAACCTTTTATCCCCGTCTCTTTGGCTGAATCTAATCCCAACAGCAAAGCTTCATACTCTGCTATGTTGTTGGTAGTTCTGAAGTCGAGCTTGAAAGACAAAGATATGGTCTCCTTTGAAGGAGAGATCAGAACTACTCCAGCACCTGCTGAGTCCTTAGTGTTGGCTCCATCAAAGTACATAGTCCAGACTGACATGTCTTCACTTTCAGACTGTTGTTCAATAGGCTTCACTAGCTGCATAGGAGTTTATTGACCATCATCAATCTGAAGGATGCATGAACCGAAATCTGTATCCACGACATAGATTGGATGATTGACAGAATTCTTTCCATCGCTGATGATATAAGCAAGCTGATTTTCCCTGTAAAGTCTTTTCAGCTCCCCACAAAACACTGGAATCATAGCATATGACAGATCCATCTGCAATGTACCTCCTAATCTTTTCCCCCATGAACGAGACAAAAGAAGCCCAAATTTAGGTGGAATATCAGAAACCACCACGTCCATAACCATGCTCCTCATTGGCAGTTGAGCAAGGTTTATAACCATATCTTTGATGAGGCTGAGACATCTGACTTTTCTAGAGTTAAAGGAGAAAAGATCTTGATATGGTTTGGTGACTTCAAGACCAAGCTCATCCATCACCACCTTTGGCATAAGGTTATGTGATGCCCCATAATCAAGTAAACAATTGTGAAGGATTTTGTCATGGACATTTAAGGATATGTAAAATGGTGGACAAGAATCGTCACGGTCTTCTATCATGGGCCCTATGGTCACTTTAGGCTTATCATCTTGTAGGTTCACAAAATCATCAGATGGAGAAGTCTTAGGCTCAAGATACCTTAAGATGGCTGCCTTAAAGATTTCATTCTTCATGAGTTTAGTTAAAGGCATCGGTATCTTAACTTTTTGAATTTCTGATTCAAAACTGAAAGAGAAAGATGATCTGTCTGAAACCTTTACCTCATTGGATGGAGTTTTGAGGCTAACTTGTTCCTTGGCTGGGGGCTGAGTTTGTTTCTTCAATTGTTTTGCTGAAAGGGGGGTCTGTTTTTCAGGAGCGGGAGGCTGCTTGGCAGCAACTTCTTTACTCTTCACAGAAGCAGAATCCTCCTTGTTCTCCACAGGAGCAGTAATGGGTGTTTTTGGAACAACATTATTCTTGGACCTTAAGTTGTAACCTTTTTTTTCATCTATCAAGTAGACATCTCCTTCAGCACCTGCCTCCTGAATTTGTTGATCCATCAGGGATTCTTCATAGTCTACCTATGTCAAAAATGAAGAATCATTTTCATCACCAAAACAATTTATCTCATCTGCATCCTCGATTTCATCGTGAGGTGGCTGCTGCTCTTCATCTAACACGGCATTTTGAAAAGGTGGTCTGACCCTCTGATCATCAACTGGATTTCTATCTCTTTGAAGGATCTGAACTTGTTGATTATTCCTTCTGTAAGGAAAATCATTTGGATTTCTGGGGGCAAAAGCATTTGGCTCTTTTGCCCTTGCTAGTTGCTGATTCTGAACCTTTAACTTTGACATTTCAGATGTCAGACTGTCTAACATCTTTGCCATCTTTTCCATTTTACTGCTAGAAGAAGAAGAGGACTCAACAATAGACTTCTTCCTCTCAGGCCTTCCTTTAAGCTTCTGAGATGCTGAAATGTTAGACTCAACCTCGAGGGAGGCATCTTGCATTAAAGCAAGCGTGGCTGATCGTCTTTCTCTAAGGATAAGACAAAAATCCGAATCAAAGGTAGCAGAGAATGTGATCTTTGCTGATGCATCACTTGGTTTAATCTCTGCAGGGATCTTACCAAACATTTTATTAAATCTCTTGATAAATTCTGAGACCAACTCTCCATCATCCCTCTTCAAATTTCCAAACTCAGAAATGTAGTATAACAGATCTCTTCTTTCTCCCCAATGCTTCAAGAAAACTTCATCTAATTGTTCAATGCCAGTGATCGAATTTGCTGGTAGCTCTTTGAACTACTTTCGGGCTTGGCCATCCAAACTCTGAACAAAAACTTGAGTCCACACATCTTCTTCTGAAATATTAATGTTTTCTGCATAAGCATAAAAAGATTCAATGTTTTATTTAGCAGTATACTCCCTTGCTCCTGTAAACTTTGGCATATATTTTTGATAGTCACCTGTTGGCATGGCAGACAAGGGATTTGGCAACACAAGTGGGGCATATCTGTTTGCCAAGATCTGTTCCATTCTGGTCAAAGGGGAAGCCATGACAGTCTTGGCGATTGATACAGACGAGGAACTTGCAGGAGATGATGGAGGAGATGAGGAACTCGTAGGAGATGATGGAGGAGATGAGTTGCCTGAGTTAGAATAGAATGGTTGTCTTACTTCACCCTGAGAAGAAGTTTCAGAAGTAGGTGGAAAATAAGAGGCTTTATAAAACTGAATGAGCAACAAAGCTATATTTTCTTCTCCTTTAGAGGACAGATCATGGAGAATTTCTTCAAGGATGGGCAGATTAGTGTGAGTGTATAAGACACCTTTTGAAGGTTTGATAGGTGATGAATCAAAAGAAGATGAAGAGGAATTTTCTTTCTGTTGGGAGGATTCTGTATTCAATTCTTTTGGATGGGATGAAATGTCAATCTTAGGAATAGAATCAGTAATATTAGAAGAAAAAGAAGGATCATCTACCCTAGAAACTTGAGATGAATTTTTAATTTCCTGGGAATTTTGAGTTTCAGCAGGGGATTCAATCAAATACTTTTTAGATATGGAAGGATGAGTATCAGTTTGAATACCTGAATCAAATGTACTTGCATATCCAGAAGCCTATCTTTGTAAATATTTTCCCTTGCCGATGATCTTCTCTGGATGAGGAACTGATGTTGTCAATGGGCCCTCTGGGTTCGCCCTGGTGTGAGCTCTTTTAGGAGCCACTTTGTTTCAATGGAGTCGCTAGATAGAAAATGTACAACCTGATAGTGTCTACTTCTTGTCTATCATCAAGAACTAGATCTATGTCGTCTCCCAGAGAAGCTGAGCTTCAATCTCCTCTC
Source organism: Picea engelmannii (assembly GCA_009831015.1). Classification (NCBI taxonomy): domain Eukaryota; kingdom Viridiplantae; phylum Streptophyta; class Pinopsida; order Pinales; family Pinaceae; genus Picea; species Picea engelmannii. The sequence goes on from ML792368.1 coordinate 64,928, forward strand.
CTCGGCAACGACGCCAATTTGTTATCACTCCGGGAAACTCTCCTAGGCTGTAAGTCGGAGATGCCTGGTAACTAACTCTTTTTGGGAAATATTTTCTTAATAATTGATGTGGTTTCGGATCAAGATGAATATCTAGGGACTGGACTGTGTGTTCAAGACTGTCTAGAAATATAAAATCTCACAAGGCCTTCTAGTAATGCAGTCAGACAAGGTTTGATTAAATGGAAGAGAAAATAGCTATTGAACCAGATTATACTCATATAAAACAAGCACAATGGGTTTAATAACTAAGGAAATAGCTTATGATTATCAACTTAATCAATCAAATAGCGAGATGACAGTCACATGTAGATTGAATGAGCATCAATAAAGAACATTCACTCATAAGATATCAGAGAACAGAAAAGAAAATCCGAAAAACACAACTGAAGGAAGCTTGCAATTTTTCATATAATAAGAATAGGTCTCTCTTACAGTAGCAGCATGTAGAACTCAAAATCGAACCCAGTTTCATATCAAAAATAGGCCTTTATAGCCTCTTACAAACAGTTTTACAGATCCTAAAAACATGGATCTGTATTTAATAAAAACAACTCAATTCTATCTAAACAACTTGAAAATAAAGTCTTTAACAACTAAATTTAAAAGTCGAATTGTCTTCAATCTCCAAAATCGCCATCTGCATCCTTCAGCTCCTGATATCTGCAATGTGGTGAAGAATAGCAGGACACTTGTCTTTGACAGTTGGATCTCCCAACGTTCATGGTCGATTTTTGAGGAAATGGTTTTGCATTTGTTACCAAAATTCTCTCGAACTTCTGAAGATGAACCCTTTGCATGTGATCTGATAGCCCACTGATACACTGGAGCCCCTTCAAAACCTGTTTGGAATGAACTGTCGTGTAATTGGCTTCAAAAATTACTTTCCCAGCTTTCCACAGCGCAATCGTTTAATTTTTCACGGGTTCGCTGTTGAAATCCGTCACTTTCCACAGCTAACGGGTCATAAAATGATAGCTTTGCGCTGGTGAAAGTCCCGATTGCGCTAAAAATGAGATTTCACCTCCAAAATTTCGATTTCATCAAAATTTATTGTGTTCCAGATTTCTCACCTTGCATATTAACGGCGACTTGAGCGAGAACCTTCAGATCTGGATGAGATTTTTGCCTCAATTTTTGTTTCAACCTCCTTATCTGCCTTTTGAGGTGTTTGGCAAGCCACCACAAGTTTTTGTAGTCTTTGGTGAGTTTTGTCTTCCTCTTCTTCTCTCTAACACTTTCCTTAGCCAATCTTTCAAATGTTGCATTGGTCTTGGCGAAGTTATCAGACAACTTCTTATACCCTTCTTTAATCACTCGCTCCAAGACCTCTTGCTGAGCTATGACCTCTTTCAAATAAACTCTGAAATCCAAATTTTTGGGAGCGATGGTTTTAAACCACTTCTGACCGGTTCTGGGTAGGCCTGTTGCTGCAGCAATAGTAGCTTCATCTACCACAATCTCCATGGACCTGACGCGAGCCTTGTTCCCATCGAAAGTCTTAACAAAGGCTTCTGCTGTAGACTGGTGGCAACTGACTTGCAACCTTTCCATAAATTCAAAACACCCTGCATTCAAAAAATGTCTTTGGACTTTGGGGTGTGTCTGTAAAAAGGACAGGCTATCCAGCTCCCTCTTGAGCAGAGCACCACTGCGTTTTCTCACCATTCTGTAACTCGAAGATCCTGTCAATTTGTAACCCCTACAACTGCTAGTCGAGCTGAGGTTCTGTGCTATTGAAAGCACTTCGGGAATTGGCTCTTGTTTTAAACATTTGAAACTTTGATAAGCCTCCGCGAAAAGGGTATGATATGGAAACAATGACTTGATTTGATGCTTATCATGCCGGCAATACATCCTCTGTACCTGCCCTACTGCATTCGATCTTGACATCCCTGATGCCATGATTATGGAACGTGAGTTTTTGAGCCGAATTAGTGTCACGATCCTATTCTGACGTGCAGAATTGCGTTTCCATCATTACCCACTCCTATCAGCGCATGATTTGGATTTTCCTGATGTGGGATGATCATATCATCATTGCCTTCGTACGTGGATATCACGCACGTGATTCCCACTTTCTTCAACCAATGGCCCGTGAAAAACGCCTCTGTTAACTATTCGTACTTGCCGCTTTCACCCGCGCATGACCCTGTGGAAAAACCCGGTTAGCTGTTGAAAGTCTTCACTTTCCTCAGCGTGTGACCTTTTTAGAATTGCTCCTTAGCTGCGGAAATTTTTCACTTTCACCAGCGCGCGACCTCGTAAAAACCACTCCATAGCTGTGGAAAGTATGTACTTTCAACAGCACATGACCCGCGAAACTGATTGTTAGACTTTTTGAAATTTACCACTTTCAACAGCACGCAGGCTTATGAGAAGCGCTCCTTAGCTGCTGAAAGTCGCCACTTTCCACATCTAACACTCAACTTTTGGACACACGTTAGCTTCGGAAAGTAAATTATGCAAATTTTGAAAATAAGACTTTATGGATCATATTATTTTCTATGACGAAAACCGAAACCTAAGTTTTGCAACTATAGAAACTCAAAAATGACTTGAGGTTACAACCTATCACCTAAAAAAGCAAATAAATCCACCAATTTATTTGAGGAGTTAACACTGGCTCCTATTGGGGATGAACACCTCCCTGTGAGGTTTCAAGAACCATAGAATCAATGCCTTTCCTGAAAAAGAACCTAAAAACTAGACTGTCTACTAGTGTTTACATTGGGCATGGAGTTATTCAAAAAATAAAAACTAAGACTAACATTACAATGTCTAGGCTTCACAGCCTTAGACGAAATAGAGTTTTAAAAATCGCCCGTTTACCAGGCCACTGATCATTTCTTCACCTTCCAGATTCTGCAGAATGAAAGTGTTGTTGTTTTGCACCTGAGAAATCAAAAAAGGTCATGTCCACAGAGAATCGAACTTGTTATGCTTGCCTTTGTCCTGCCTAAGAGCATCCCACTTTAGAACCCAATCCCTGATCTGAAAATTGTCCACCTTCGCCTTTCTGTCAAACGTCTTTTTGATCTGCATCTGATGAGCTTTTGATTTGTCCACTAACTGTTCGCGAGCTTGTTGTAGTTCCACCAAATCCATCATCCTTCTTACCATGTCATTTTGCTCAGTCTGCTCTTCTTGAAAGAACTTAGCCACAGGAAAAACTAACTGAACAGGAAAAATTGCATCAGTCCCATAAACCAACTTGAATGGGGAAGTTCCTTTGGATTTTTTAATAGTTACTCTGTCTGCCCACAGAGCAAATTTCAGTTTGGAATCTGAATTTTTTTTATTTTCCTCTAACAGTTTCCTTATGATTTTGATAAAGCACTTATTTGACGATTCAGCCAAACCATTACCTTGAGGATAGTAAGGAGTTGAGTGTACAAGATAGATGCCCATTGATTCACACATGTCTACCAATGATTCTGCTTTAAATGTTGTTGCATTATCTGCCACCAACCTCTTGGGACAGCCAAATCTACTCAAAATATTTTCATAGAGAAACTTCATGACTACCTGGTGTGTAGCATTTCGGGTGGGAATCGCCTCTATCCACTTTGTGAAATAATCCGTGGCTACCAGAATCCACTTGTACTGACCACTGGATGAAGGATTTATCTCACCTATGAAATCTAAACCCCACTGCTGAAAAGGTCCATTCACAACTATAGGTCTCAGGGGTAAAGATTTTAGTTGTTCCTTACCGGTAAATCTTTGGCATTTGTCACAAGATTTGACAAATGCACACACATCTGAGAAGAGAAAATGCCAATAATATCCACCCCTCAGGATCTTATGGGCATTAGTCTTCCAGTAATGATGACCACCGCAAACGGCTGAATGAAACTGATGTGTCACTTCGACAGACTCTTCTTTATCCAAACACCTGAGAAGCAGACCAGCAGGATCTCTCCAATATAACAAATTATTATAAATGTAGAATTTTATAGCTCTGAGCTTGAGAGCTCGAGCTTGAGTCAAACTGAGTTCAGGAGGAACTTCAAGCTTTTGCAGAAAATGTATGATGCCAGAATACCATTCACAGGAAGACAAGTGCTCTACCACTT
>ML792368.1:81859-93719 GCA_009831015.1 Picea engelmannii
AGGGCCTCAAAACGACCCAAGAAGTTTGGGACTCAAACAAATGTAGAAAAATGCCAAAATGGAAAATTGTTCTTTGAGCCATCAAAATAGGGGGGTGGTCACTGATATCCATTTTGATCAATCCTCCCTCCTTAGGAAGAAATGGTCCCCATTGCTTCAAGTTCCCGTGGGATATGGGGAAGATTTTGTTGAATCTGAACCTTGGTGAGCTGGTTTCCTTGCTAAAGAAGTTGTCATGCTTGTCTTGTTGAAGGTTGTCACGAACTTATTGTTTAAGGGGTTGGATCCATTCAAACAATCTAGCTGCATGATCTACTTGAGTGTGGGAGGACTCTGTCGGTGAATATGCAACATGAAGGGCTCAATTATTACTTTGCTTGACTAGCCAGTGTGGAGGTACCCTTGTAGGTGCAACAAGAATATATTTGTGCTCTTCTACAATATTTACAATATGCTTATGCTGGATAGAAGGGTCTTGGGCTGAGGATGCAGTGGTTACAGTGTCCTTCTGCTCACCTTTTAAACAAATTATGAAGAGGTTGAAATTTGCAGTATGAGAGATGACTTTGCGACATTGTTTTGTTGGTATAGTAGTCATAACTACCTCTGGTATCATGTAGGGATGATCCCCAGAGTAACAAAGACACTACGGGGTCGAGACTCATAAACAACATGAATCTTCCACATATATGGCTAGCATATAATAACATCACAAACTTCCAGTGGAGAAACATCACACAATACCTCATCCTTGAAGGTCTTGATGCCATATGACATGTGACACTATTGGCTGACACGAAGATCTTATCTTTAGCAGAGCCATTCGATGTTGTATGGTTGCGGGTGTGGTGTTATCATAAAATTCAACTGCTAGACGACCTCTACTAAGATGAGTTTCTTCTGGATTCCTTTATCAACAATAAAATGCATCGGGGTCCCCTTCACCCACATCTGTGAATGGCCAAGGCGCTCCCCCTCCTCAGGATCCTCTAGTTCTTCTGGTTGGATCGTTGTGGTCGTGACAATAGGAGTGGGTTCTGCATCAATTATCTGTCTCCTTTTATTATTATCTGAATCAAAGTCCTAGTCAGAGCCCGACTCTATTTCTTTGAGCTCATCCACCAATGACTATTTTGAGGGACATTCATCAGTGTTGTTCCAAGGGATTTTGTGGAAGTCGCACCACTTCCCAGTGTCCTTATTTGTCTTCTTGTTACTCTTCTTTTCCTGTAGCTTGGACTGGATGTCTTGAGGTGGTATATTCTTTGTATTAGGGCTACCTTTACCATGATTTGGTTGTTACGGATTCACAAACCAAAATTCCCGCTTGTTCTGGTGCTTAAATTTCTACTTGATTTTGACGACATATATATATATATATATAAGCTACTCCTAGTGATGAGATGTCCATAAACTTTGTTTTGGTTTGGATGTACCTGTGTATATCCCCACGATATTTTAGAATCAGATGTGGCTTAGAGTCTTTGATACCCATCTTGGTGCATAAGGTATGAAAGGTATTTTTGAAATTTGGCATGGTTTGGTCTCGATTTTAATACAGCATGGTCCATCGCATGTACTTGTCATAATAATTTTCCACAGGGTAATTTTTCTCCTTAACCGCATCCATAAAAAAATCCCAAGTGGTCTTGGCCCCAAATATTCCAGACTCCTCTGTGGATTTCTTCTCCCAGTAAGTTTCCCACCAATGTTTGACATGGGGGAGAGCCTTAAGGAGCGCAATGGTGATATTTTCTCTGTCAGAAAAATTGTTAACAGAGTAATAACATTTTAGCAAATTTACCCATTTTTTCCAAGAATCTTCATCGATCTGACCTTCAAATAAAAGAATATAAAAATTAACTTGTAGCTTAAATGGGGTGGCATCTCCAAATCGGTTGCTTGACAAAGAAATGCATGTTATTGTCGAAAATCGTTGAAGGATTTCGGTGAAGTTCTCCAACATATTGTTCCTTTGTTGTGTGAGGGCTTCATGACTTACAACTTGATGGGATATTTTTCTCCCTGGTTCCTCTTCTCCTCTGCCATGGGATGCCTCTTGGGATGGAGACAATGGTTATCCTCAAGGGAAACTAGCTTGATACCCAACTCTCTATATCATCACCTCGTCGGGGACATGCACTAGAAACGAAAAAGGAGTAGCTTGCTTTGATACAAGTGATATGTATTATTTTGCGAATGAAATGAAGGCGAAAATCTAACAATGAAATATATATAGATATTGCAAGAGATCCATAACATATATATAATAGATATATATCAAGAGGCACATGTATATAGTAATACACAAGTTATATTAATGAGTGAAATGTATAGAACTGTAAATTACAGAGTGAAAGACTCGTTAGAATGGTGGCATCTTAACTCTGAGAAGAGATGTGAAGGTTGCACTCATTCGCAAGAAGATGATGATATTTACAATGAGGCTCCAAAGGAATTTTTAACATAAATAAAATACAAAACCCCAACCCCAGAAGATGAAACGCCAAAAGGTTTGCGGGCCCCGATGGGGGTAGTTGATACATCAACTTCCCGAGGGAATAAATTTTTCATACAATATCCATTTGGGGCGTTTGATACCTCGTCGGAAAGGTATATCCAAGAAGTAAAAATTTCTACAGGGGGTAAATAGTTTTCATACACCTGGCCCACAAAAATTCCAAAAAAAAACATTGTTCATGGCCTCAAAATGGCCCCAAAAGTTTGGGACTCAAAAAAATGTAAAAAACTACCAAAATGGAAAATTGTTCTTTGAGCCAGTAGAATAGGTGGGTGGTCACTGATATCCATTTGGATCAATCCTCCCTCCTTAGGAAGCAATGGTCCTAATTGATACAAGTTCTTGTGGGAAATGGGGAAGCTTTTGTTGAATCCGAACCTTGGTGAGTTGCTTGCCTTGTTGGAGAAGTTGTCATGCTTGGCTTGTTGAAGGCTGTCATGAACCTGTTGTTGAAGGGGTTGAATCCATTCAACCAATCTAGCTGCATGATCTACTTGAGTGTGGGAGGAATCTATCTGTGAAGATGCAACATGAAGGGCTTTGTTATTACTTTTCTTAATTGGGCAGTGTGGAGGAACCCTTATAGGTGCAACAAGAATATATTTGTGCTCTTCTACAATATTTCCAATATTCTTATGCTAGATAGAAGGGTATTGGGTCAAGGTTGTAGTGGTTTCAGTTTCCTTCTACTCACCTTTTGAACATATTGTGAAGAGTTTTAACTTTACAGTATGAGAGATCACTTTGCGACACTGTTTTGTTGGTATAGTAATCAAAACTACATTTGTATCTTGTAGGACTGATCCCCCAGAGTAACAATGACACTATGGGGTCAAGAATCATAAACAACATGATTCTTCCACATATATGGATAGCCTAAAAATACATCACACACTTCCAGTGGAGAAACATCACATAATACCTCATCCTTGAAGGGCTTGATGTCATATGACAGGCGACATTGTTGGCTGACACGAAGATCTAATCCCTAGAGGAACCATATGATGTTGTATGGTTGTGGGTGTGGTGTTGTCGGAAAATCCAACTGCTTGAGGACCTCTGTTGAGGTGAGGTTCTTTTGGCTTCCTTTATCAACAATAAAATGTAGTTGGGTCCCCTTGACCCACATCTGTGAATGGAAAAGGCGCTCCCCCTCCTAAGGATCCTCTGGTTCTTCTAGTTGGATCATTGCAGTCGCGACAGTAGCAGTGGGTTCTTCATCAATTATATATCTCCTTTTATTATTATCTGAATCAAAGTCTGTGTCGGGGATTGACTCTATTTCTTTGAGATCGATCACCAATTATTGTTTTGAGTGACATTCATTAGTGTTGTGCCAAGGGATTTTGTGGAAGTCGCACCACTTCCCAATTTCCTTATTTTTCTTCCTATTTCTCTTATTTTCGTGTGGCTTGGACTGGTTTTCTTGAGGTTGGATATCTTGTGTATTAGGGATTCCTTTACCATGATTTGGTTGTTGCGTATTTGCAAAGCAAAATTCCTGCTTGTTCTGGTGCTTAAATTTTGTATCGATTTTGACAACATATATATAATCTACTCCCAGTGATGAGATGTCCAGAAACTCCATTTCAATTTGGATGTACCTATGTGGAGCCACGTTGTATTTCAGAACCAGATGCCACTCAAAATCTTTGATACCAAGCTTAATGCGCAAGGTATGGAAGGTATTTGCGAACTCTAGCACTGTTTGGTCCTGATTTTTATGTAGCGTGGTCCATCTCATGTATTGGTCATCATAGTTCTCGATAGGGTAATATTTCTCCTTGAACACATCCATAAAAATTCCCAAGTGGGCTCGGCCCCAAATATTCCAGACTCCTCTCTGGATATTTTCTCCCAGTAATTTTCCCACCAATGTTTGACATGGGGGAGAGCCTTAAGGAGTGCAAACGTGATATTTTTTTTGTCGAAAAAATTGTGAAAATAGTAATCACTATTTGAACTACAAGAAAAAATTTCTCACTAAACTCAACTAAATTTTGAGCAAGCCAAATTCCCCATAGTGTTATATAGGGAAGAGATCACAACATATTTAATTCTCTAAGTATGAACCACAACTCCAAGAATTCAATGATTGAACATTGGTTCTGAATATCATTTATGCCAAAGTGACCCTCAAACTCCCTCCAAACTGATGTGACAATGGACATAGTAGAAACAAATGAGAAATATCTTCATCACTAGCACAACATAGAAGATAGATCACGGGCCCTTATTTACCTCTCTTTCTTAAATCTTCCCACATTAGTACTTTATTTTTTATTCAAAATTTCATAAAGAGTATAATATTAAGTGACTCTCTTATCTTTCAAATATTCCACCACCACCAAACTTCCTCCCTTTCACTAGAGTTGACGAGAACTCCATATCCCAACTTGGTAGTGTAATTTCATTCTACTATGTTCTTGTTCCAAACTAGTTCATCGTCATTTGAGATAATTCTAATATGAGCCCTATGAATAGTAACTAAAAATCTATTCCAAGTCATCATTATACGTTTTAGTGCAGTCTTTAGATATTTATGTTATTTGGTAGTTTTACATAATTATGTTATATGACTTTGAGAAGTAATAGGTCGGGAGGATGAAGACCAGTTGCGGAAACCCTAGTCACATACCTCCAGGAACAACTGCAGTCGAGGTTGGGTAAGTGGTGACCAAATCTATTTTTTTACCTACAATCATTACTTTTTCTTTTCTACCTTGTTTTCTAGTGGCAAGAAAATGTCTCAAGGAAGAGTCTTATGGAGTGGGAAGACATAATGGATTACTCTTGGGATCCACAGGAAATGGAGCAGATATGGACAATGCCAACTGGCATCGCATCTGAGAATATGTTGCTTTCGATGCCCCCCTAGATGACATTATAATTTTTGGGGTTTCTACATCCAACCTCGAGCCTTCCACCACAATAGGCTCTGAATCCCCCTTCGATGGTTTTGACCAACCTCCCCGAGGTTTGGTTTTATCGTTGGTGATCTACTCTCCTACACTGCCTATCTTATCCCTTATTGTTGTGATACTGCTTCCTGAAGTCTTGGATTTGGAGTCGCAGATGAGGTTTTCTCTTCCATGCCCTTTTTTTAGTAGGATCCCTCACTCGAGTTCCCTTTCAAAGGATTACCCACTGTAAACCCAATTTTCACAGGATTGTCGAGGGTTTTGGGGATTCATGAAGTGAGTCTTAGTTGGATAGATCCAACAAGATTAGGAGGGGATTTTTCTTCTTCCATCAGGGGTTTATCCCCTTAGTGATTTTCGTCAGGTTTTATTTCGGAACTTCATTCTAGTAAGTCTTTGCTCACAAGTCCTAGTAATTTTCTGGTGGATCAGACTCCTTCCTATCACTTGGAATATAGAGGGGAGAGTGGGGCTTAGGGATATGTTCAGCCTCAGATAGTCCCAAGCAATCAGTTTTAGAGCCAACACATTGAAGGTTAGGAGGTGGGCCTTAATTCGACCATTACAAAGGAGAAGAAACACCCTGTTGTTAAGGTGACCAACTAGGCCCTCAACTTGGCACTAGGGGATGACATAACACTCCCTCAAGTGGTAGAGATGGTAGAAACTATAGTGGTGTGTCAATAAAATGGATGACACCTGGGCCTAAAAACTCTTATAGACTGGGTGACACTCCCTTGGTCCAAAACTATCTCTCAGATTCCAATGGTAAGGACTCTGTCAAAAGGATGGTTTATCTTCAGGTTTCAAAAAGAAAAAGATTTGTATTATGCTTTAAAATCACCATGGTGTATAGATTCTACATAATTTCTACTCAAGTGATGGTCTCTAATTTTTTATGCACACCGAGAAAGAATAGACAAAATTCCCATTTGTGTTTGCTTGCTAGGTCTTCCTCCCAAACTCTAGAGAACAAAGGGATTCAATAGCCTTAAGAATAAAATTAGGATATTTATGGACGCCGACATGTACTTTCTCTCGATGGGTAAGATGTTGATGGCCCGTATTCATGTTTCCATGAATATTCGAAAGTGTTTGGCTACATAAATCAATCCTACCTAGGGAGGTAAATAATTTGTGCAACAATTAGATTATGAAGGCATCAATTTTCGTTGTAGAAGATATCACCTCCATGGACACATTTCCAACGAATCCTGACTACCAATGAAAATTAAAGGAAAATACCAAGTCTCGAGGTATCCAAAGAAGAGAGCACCCCCCCCCCCCACCATCTTGTTGAGTCTGCATCATATTTCTCTCAGAAACTAGGAAAATTGATGCCAAATTTAGATGATGTCCTGGCCTAGGGGAAGTTGTATAAATTTGCCAAAATATTTGCGGTTTACTCTCTTCCTCTCTAGAAGGGTCAATTCTAGTTCATGGGTCGCAGGATATTATAGAGTCAAAAACTATGGAGGTGCATCGAGGAGTCTCCTCTCATCTTGGTATGTCACCTCATACATTCCCTTCCTTCAATTTTTTTATCTCAATCTTTATCCTTTTTGGTAAATCAAGGGGTGGGGCTCCTAATTTTTTTTTTCTTTTCTTGGAACATCCAAATCCACCTTCCTTTACACCCACTGATCCCTTGCTGACTTCTTTTACCTTTCTCCTTGGTTCTTGTCTCAAATCCGGTCCACCTCCTAGCCCAGACATTGAATCTTCCAAGGAGCCAGAGGAGGATATTGTGATTTATCAATTGAGACACGTTCCATCCCCATTATCAATGAGATGAGCCAAAATTTAGAAGGAGTGGGACTAAAAACCCCTCTACCCTTTGGAGGAAAGGGTAGGGGAAGAAGGTCTTTATAATCAAAGGATAAATCCAGGGCTACTATGGATATGGAAACTGGTAGACAATTATGTATTTTTGGGGTACTTAGAGTAGTGCAGGCCCTTTAGGGGGTTAAAAAATGAAAGTACTCTCCTTAAATTGTAGGGGTGTGGCGATCCCCTAAAAGAAAATCTCCCTCCACAAGTTCGTGGAGGCTTCCCAGCTGGATCTCATCCTGTTATAGGAGACCTTGGGGGAGAGTGTCACAGTTACACACATTTTGTAAGGTTTCCTCAAGAATTGGAGGTTTATGGGAGTTGACTCAAGAGGCCGGTTAGGAGGTTTGGCTATGGGTTGGAATAATAGATCTATCCCAACTCTTAAGCTCTTGGGGTTTTGATTCTAACATTGGTTTCAAGGTCAATGTGGATGACCTAGGACACACGTTCACAGTTTTGAACGTATATGGGTTGACATAGGACCATATCACCTTCTAGGAAAACTTGTTTATTAAATCCTTCATGAAACGTGAAGAGATAATTATTGGAGGGGACCTAAACTTTTCTCTAGGCGTCGCTGAATCATGGGGCCAATGGGCTCATCCAGACTCACTTTTAGATGATTTCGCCCACAAATTGAGTGAAATTGGACTGATTGACATAGCCCCCATCAGAGCCAGCCCCACTTGGAGGAATAATAGGGCGGGGGGAGGTTATGTTTCCAAAATAATTGACATTTTTTGGAGAGAAGAGAAGTTACTGGAATCTCCTCTTTCCTTCTGGAAATGGATTGGTTAAGGTGGTGAATCAGATCATTTTCCAATTTTTCTGGAGATTGCGGGTAGATCAAAGAATCCTACTAGCCCTTTCAAATTTAACTCAGACTGGATAAAAGAAGAAGGATTTATATCCTTGGTAAAGGAGCACTAGTTCCCCCTAGATCAGGATGTCCAGGAAGCCATTCAGTTCACAAAAAAAATCAGAAAACTAAAAAATGTCATGATAGAATAGGCCTGCGCAAAAAAACAGAGAGAAGTTTAGGAACTCCTTGATACAAAGGATAATCTTAATTCCATATATGAATCAGAGGGAGGTGGTTATGATTTGATGGAGTCAAAAGAATAGATTCTAGCCTTGGAAAAAAAGAGGAGGCAAAGTTTGGAAGCTAGAGAGAATGAATGGAGATTAAAAAGTCAAGATTTGTGGCTACAGAGTGGGGATGAAAATAAAATAAAAAATTAATGCCTACGCGAGGGGAGAAAAATGGAAAACACTAGTTGGAGACTAAAGGACGCTCATGGTAGATCCGTTCAATCTTTTGAGGGAATGACACAACTGGGGATCAAACATTTCCAAAATCTCTTCAAGGCCGAAGGAAGGGTCACAATTGATGCAATTGTGCATATTTCTCTATACTTTCCCAGGTTTGTAGAGGAGATGGATAATAGGGATCTTATGGAAGAGGTAACAAAGGAGGAACTCAAACAATATATCCATAGATTTCAAAAATACAAAAGTCTCGAGCCGAATGACTAGTCCATTGAATTCTTCATGGGGCTATTAGATATCATTGGAAAAGATATAATCAAAGTGATGGAGGAATCATGTTTAAATAGACATATCCATGAGCCTTTAAATGCCACTTTTATAGCCCTCATCCCCAAAAAGGATGATCCACAAAATATTGATGATTTCAGGCCCATGTATTTGTGAAATTGTATTTACGAAGTGATCTCAAAATTTATTAGTAAAATATTTAAGGCCATCCTTTCAAAAATGATGTCGTTGGAGTAGTTCATTTTTTGGAAGGATGAAAGATTCATGAAGCCATTGGAGTGACACAAGAAGTGTTGCATAGTATGAAATCAAGAAAGCTTAAAGGAGAAGTACTCAAGATTGAATTATCCAAATCATATGATAGAGTTAGTTGGCTCTACATTCAGATCTTTCTTACTCATTTGGGGTTTGAGATCCCCTTTATCAACTAGATTACGAGTTGTCTCTCAACATTGTAGTTTTTCAGTCGTTATAAATGGATCTTCCTTGTCTTTCTTTAAGAAGGATCAAGGACTACAAAAATGATGTCCTCTAGTACCACTTCTCTTTATTCTAATGGTGGAGGGCCTACGCAGGGAAATCGGTGAGGCCAAAGGTCGGGGGGGATTTCATGGTATCTTGATTTCCCTTTACAGATTTCTCACCTTTTGTTAATTGACAATGTTTTAATTTTCTGCAATGGATCGAGGGGAGATGGAGAAAATCTAAAATCATTATTGGATTTGTTTGGTAGGGAAAATGGAATGCATATCAACACAAAAAAATCCACTCTCTCTTCTCACCTTATGGAGGAATTGGAGACCCGGTTCTATCAATAGATTTTTCCCTATGACCCTTTGCCTTTTTACGACGACTTAAAATACCTGGGTTTTCATCTAAAACCAAAACATTATCATAAGGCATACTAGTTTTGGATAATTGAAAAGTTGGGGAAGAGAATGAAGGCATGGAGCTTTCGATGGATGTCTCAGGTAGGTAGATTGATCCTGGTTAAATCAGTCTTGGAAGCAATTCTGGTTTATTGTATGTCTTTGGCTTGGATTCCTAAAGGTACTTTGGAAAATTTACATCGTATGTGTTCCAAATTTCATAGGGAAAGATCAAAGGACCATTTTTTACTCCACTGGGTTTGATAAGACACCCTGGATGCCCCAAAATTGTTGGGAGGATGCAGGTTAAAAAATATTCACTTGTTCTCAAAGGCATTAGCAGTGAAATCCACTTGGAGATTGATCACCACCGAAAGCCTTTGGACAAAATTTGTTTCACAAAAAGACATTATCCCAGATTCGATTGAAGAATGGATCAGAAATCCATATAAGGAGGCCAAAAATTGTTCCATTGTTTGGAAATCCCTTATTAATTATTTTCAGGTGATCGGAGAGGGACTGACATGGCATGTTGGAAATGGAACTAGAGTTAGAATTGTCTCTAACCCTTGGACGATTAGTTATCACGACCACTTTATTCCCCAAGAAATCATCGAACATTTGCATGGGATGGGCCTTTTTCATCTTGACCAAGTTGTTGATCCTACCATAACTACTATTTGGGAACATGGATGGAATATTGTTGTGCAAATAGGATTTCCTGGGCATTTATCAGGAGATTGGGCTCGTTACACTAAATCCCTCAAATTGGGGCATATCATAATTTCATATAGGGAGGATGTGTTAGTTTGGCAACACAATCCTCATGGAGTCTACACCCAAAAATTAGGATATACTCAAATTAACATTGACCTCCTACAACAATAACCCTCTTGGTGGTGGAAGGGGTTATGGAAAATAAAATTCCCTTTAAAAGAACACATTTTTATGTGGTGTGTTATTAAAAATAAAATTTCAACCTGGGATACGATGAAACTCGAGAAATTGGAAGGGTTGAGTTGGTGTGCTTTGTGTAAGGTTGATGATGAATCAATTTCCCACCTATTTTTAGGGTTCTCCTTTGTCAAAAATATATGGATTGAAAGTTCAAGAATCCTAGGCCAAATTGGTCAATGACAAGGCATAAGCATCGAGGAGGCCTGGAGATCTTGGGTTTCTAATCATTCCAATAATAACACAAAATCACTTCCTTTGATCATAAATTGGGGTGCTTGGCTAGTTAGGAATAATTTTTTTTTTTTCAATCTCATACCTCCATCCCCGCCCACATTACAACCCAAGGTGTAAGTATCCTCTCTCATTTCCCTCAAGGGAAAGGACAACTCCCGACTAGATAGGTATTAGAGGAAGTGGTGGACCGTGACAGACCGTGGTCCTTTTTTGATGAAGCCTCACAAGATGATGGTGACAGAAGTGGAGGTGGGGTTGTTCTTCACCTAAAACAAATCACATTGTATAAACCTCAAAATGGGTTTGGGACAGGGATCAAACAACTATGTTGAATTGATGGCTCTAAAAATCCTTATCACCTTTGCAGGGGAAAAATGAATTAAATCAATTCAAATTTTTGGCAAATCGATGAATATTATAAATTGATTTAATAAATATCAACAATGGCACACCATCAGATTATGTCCTATCCTTGAATATATTTTCTTCATCTTGGGCTCTTTTGACAGTTTCTTTGTGTGACATGTTTATAGGGAAAAAAATATGGTAACGAATACTCTCTCTAAAGCAAGGTTGTTTTTGGTTTTTGGGAAGTTTCACAAAGAAGAGGCTTCAGAAATTTCCCGCTCTAATTTTTTCCATCGGTCATTTATAGAAGTGCATGAACTTATGAGTTGATCATTATGACTATATCCCTCTAGTTTCCTGATCAAATTTTTTCAATTTTGACATCTTAATTTTTGGGCCACAGTTTGATCCCTTTGACTAACTCGGCTTCTTGATTGAGGTTTCTCAGATTCCTCCTTTGGTGACAACGATGTTATGATTATGTTATTTATTATGTCCTTATTGGATCTTGGATACTAGTTTTGTTTTTTGAGTAGGAGGCCTTTAGGATAGACTCTTTATTTTTGTATTATTTTATGGGTAGACTCATGCTTGTTTGATAAATCAAGCAAAGATTTTTG
>ML792368.1:111934-158561 GCA_009831015.1 Picea engelmannii
ATAGATGTTCTAGGTAATCCTTCCTTCCAACATTTATCCCTCTTAACATGAACCTACATTTTTCATCAACCAAATCCCTACTCAACCCTTCATCCACCAAGATAAATAGATATGGTGAAAGAGGATAGCCTTATCTTAGCCCCCTGGATGGCTTAAATAAATCTAAATTTGCATGATTTATTAGTAAAAAAAAATAAGTAGTTGTCACATAGGCCATGATCTATTTGATAACATGCAAGGACAACCCAATATGTAATGAAATCAATCTCAAATAATGCTAAGAGACCCTATCATACACCTTTGAAAAGTCAAGTTTAACCACTACAACAGGGTCCTTTGGGTTATTTATAGAGTGAATTCCTTCCCGAGTGGTTCTTATAGCTTCCTTTATTATCCTAACCTCTAAAAAACCAAATTTCTTGGAAGATATAAAGTTTGACAACAAAGGTTTAAGTCCACAGGCAGAAATTTTTGAAATAACTTTAAAAAAACAATTACATAACGAGACATGATAGTAACCATAAAAATACATAGGGTTATCATCCTTTGGGATCGATCCAACAAAAGTGGAATTAATGTTGGCCAATAACCTCCCTGACACTCTCACTTCATTAGAAAAATGAAGCAAATCATCTCCAAGGAGACCAAAAAAATGCAAGAAAAATTCTACTATCCATCCTGTTATCCCCTAGCCTAGGAATAACTAAGGAGATTATGTCTTGAGGCTCACAAGTCCTAGACATGGAGTGTTGAGAGGCATATTGACTTGGGATTGGACCTGGAGGGCCCATATTTCTTCTTCAACTCCTCCACCTTCTCAGCAACAACAACATCCATCACATCAGCCCGGTCCTTCAACGATAGTGGCTCTTGCTCCATGAGGTAATGAGTCCAGGTATCATGGTATGTGTCACTCTGATTCTCAAAACATTTGAATATGTGCATTTAATTATTTTTACATCTAACATGTGCTTGGACCTTATTCCTTTCCACCTGTCCACACCTGGGGGGAATGACAAGATTCCCTAGCAAGTTGGGTCCCATAGAGTTTAAGTTGCCTCTGGGTTGGTTCATGAAAGTTCATGGTTCGTTCCCACCATAATTACCACTTTTCATATTTTTCCCTCTCATCCATCCCATACATTGGTTCAAGCATTGGGTTTTCCAAGCTAGAAAAGCATTATACCTTACCTTGTGGGAAGATGGGGCTAAAGGCCCAGGGGGTAAAAGCAGTTGGCAAAAGATAAAAGCCAAAAGAACAAAAACTCCATATGCTTAACCCTGAGATCCCCAATAAATAAATAAAAGGCTTCTCACCAAGAAAAAAAGGGACCCATAAAATAACAAAATCAATACCTAGTTGGAGGATAGGGGGTTTCATCATGAGCCAACCTATTAGGTCCATGAGCATGTAGTGGTATGACACTACCATTCCGTTGGTCACCATGCTAGGGTAGTAGCTCTTGGTGGCATAGCCAAGATAAAGGGGGTCTCATCATGATCCAACCTTCTCATCTCCGTGAAATGTTTGTGGGTAACATTGTCACCACTGGTCACCACGCCATGGCAATGTCCCCTAACTAGTCTCTTGAAAGAAAAAAATAATAAGATGAAAAGATAAAAGGAATTGAATGGGCTTGGAAACATTTGCATCTATGACAAGGTGAAACTCACCCTCTTTAGAGGAACCCATAGGCAAGCCATACATTCCCTTGTCATCACTGCACCCATTTCTTAGACATCCCTTACCACCTCATTCACTTACATGGCCTGGATTTGTCTTCACCTGGAAACATCCCACATCTGATGAGAATTATTTCAATAGGACCTCCTAACATCCCCTCCAAAACTGGATTGTAGAATAACATAACGTCTTTGAGCTCTTGTCTGGGAAAGGGGGGTTTTATGAACATGTTTAAATAACTTGATTATTAGATGTGATTGACATTGCAATGATCCCTGTGATTTATGAGCCCATGGAGGGCGTACTTCTTGTTGTTCCAGGGCCACACCCGACGGACAGGTACACATGGGGAGATAATTAGCTCAGACCTCCATGGGGATAAAATACCACCAGAGGATGTTGAGACCCCAGTCAGGGGCAGAGACAGATTAGAGGTTTTCACTAGAGAGAGAGGAGGACATTCCACCAGAGACAACTTGGCAGGCCTAGACCCAGGGGGGTCTTTCCCCCCCACTATGATGTATCTCTTGGAAGGCCCATGACGTCACCTCTGTGACCCTTGACATCACCCAACATTTGATGGACATTGTGGAGGCCGTTTTGTGGCATGTAGCATGTGTGGCTTGATCTAGAGGCCTTGGTAGGCCTAACGTTTTTCTCCTGGAGGCCAACGTTGCACTAGAAATTCCTATCGTCACCCTAAAAGGGCATGATGTCACCTTTTCTTCTTGATTTAGGGTTTTAGTTTGTCATTTAATGTAAAAATTGGATATTACATGTAAACTAGCCATGCCATCCTTTTTGACCTAATTCTGGTCATTGTAAATTTATAAATAAGGGATTTTCCCTTGAATTATTTCATCTTTCACTCACACAAGTGTGAGGTCTGAAATTTGTGCCCTAATTAGGGTTACTTGACTGAAATTTGGTGTGCACTTCTTGAAGGAGGCTTATTTTGGACTATTTTGGCATTTTTCTTGGTGGAAGTGTTCAACTAGGTTATTTGCTAGATGATTCTTGGTGAATGTAAGTAAAAATATGCAATTCTTATCTTTTAATGGTTATGGCATATTTTACTTTGCATTTACTAAGATTATGAAATCGCTACTATAAAAACCTAGGAGATTAAACACATGTTATTGTCCTTATCTCAATAGCTATCCACCTACTAGATTTTGCTAGAAAACATATCCATTGAAGCATGTGATAGGGCCCTACCTTTGTAGCACTTGAACGCCCTTGCTTCATCAATATTTTATTTATCTCAAGCTTGAGCTAAAGAAGAAGGAAAACCGCTAGGTCCTAGGGTTACCTACTTCCTAGTAGTCATTTTCTTTCTAGGGTTTGGTGATTGAGTCCTTGGGATACCAACACCTCAACCATTCTCCCTCTTGTCTTTAGTTCACACATTATCATTTGTTTCCTTCAAGATTGTTTCTGCAAAAAGTGACTCCATTAGACCTAAAGACACTGCTTTATACCTTGTACTAGATTGATTGATGAAAAAAACCCTTAAACCTTATACATAAGCTCTTTGCTAACTATTACTAACTTTAGATTAGTCTAATTTACTAACATTCTTTCTACTATTACAAAAGTAAGCTACAACCATATATTATAGCAGTAAAAGATCCTAAACGCAAGTGTTAAAGTTGATTATCACATTGCCTTCTTAGCTTCTGACAAGTGGTAGCATATTGCTAATTTTAGGTTACCATTTTGGGTCATTTTGAAGCTTGTTTAAGGCATAAATTGTGAAGCTATCATCATATATACATTGTTGTTATAAATTTATGTTTTCTTCATCTTGTATGTTAACTTATTTCTTTTATTGAAAGTCCAAGGTTTTATAAAGCTATAATATCAATTGTTACTTGCAAAATAATGTTTTCTTGTTGTCTTGTTCTGGGCAGGTACACATAATCTTATCTTTGCTTCATATTATTAAACCTTTGGGACTTTCTGATCAGTGACTTGTGAGAGGGGAATAACTTTTCTCGATACCATAACCTTTTCCTTCTCAAACTCCTAGGTCACCGATGACGTCTCCCCTGGGCTTTCACCCCTAAAGAGAAAGAGGTGTCTTATTTAGGTGACAATGATAGGACAACCTCGTGTTATGCCAATTTACTGTTCACTTGCCTTTGGATTTTGGGAAAGTAAAAATTGTGCAATAACATTTTGGCGTCATTGTCAAGGAACACTGAGTCAATTCTCCTCAAATACGACACTTATCAGTAAGCCTTCCCTAAAAATCCTTTACTTTCCAAATGTTACCATGTGATTCCACTAAGGGTGATCCCCTCATCCCTTTGATAGTTTCAATAGAATTATTTGGAAAATCCACTAACCTTTTCCAAGGTGCCACCTTACTCTCAACTTTGTGATATTTCCAAGTTATGGGATCATGGCACCCTGGGAACAAGTGTATCCGACTATTGATTTCAAAAGTTTTCAAGGATACCTGAATCATTTTGATACAAAATGGTCAAGAAAATATCCAAGATTTGGAGGCCTCCCGATTACTTGCATTGTAGAATTCTTTAAGTATATAAGCTAGATAGAATCATGAGGGAGGATTTTCTGGTAAAATTATTCATACTTTCTCTACCATCCTTTTTGCAACATTGGTTTAAGAGTTGTTGCGAAGATTGGGGTATTTCATCTTTCATAGACCTCATCAGTAGGTTTATTGAATTTGTCAAACCATGATGCCATACATTTGAGGATGCCCTTCAAAATCTCACAATAGCCTTAGAGAACGAAGGATTCACCACTGAGATTGTAGAAGATATCAAGGATGTATACCTTACTCAATGACAAGAACCCTTTGATATAGAAGAAGAGATTTATGAACAAAATTTTTCCCATGATTCAATAGAATGCAGTGAAGATTTAACTAGAGAAGTGAATTATGAGGATGAATCATTGGTAACCGCTCCTCGGTCCGATGAATCTCTCTAAGATCCCATCTCCCCTGCACAATATGAAGAGAATGAGGTGAGTCATTTGACTTTCCAGTTTTTTGATGATACCTTATTCTGTGATTCAGAGAGTGAAGGAGAAATGGAACCCTTGGACAAGAAAGATCCTTTGTATCTTAAAGTTGAATATGTAGAGGCAAGTATTCCATTTTATGAAGTTATCCAAATACTTGAAGCTCATGCACATGAAGAAGTAAGAAATGTGATTTATTTCCTTTTCTAAAATTTTAATGATTCTTTATCTTATGATTTGGAAAGTGAAGAAGTGTTGGATGTTCTAACCCCTTCATGTTATGATGAAGATGATGACATTGTTAATAATATTGATGAATTCATACATGTTGGGAAGCGTAAATGGGATGCGATTGGATATGATGGGGATCCCATTTACTACATTGAGGGTCATTTCCAAAAGTTTCCTTTAAAACTATCATATGAGGTTACTAATTTTGACAAATGGAAAGAAGGAGATGGTATGATTACAAACCTATTTCAGACACCCAAGGATGACCTGGTGCTATATTCTCCTAGTGATTTCCGGTCATACGTTGATTATTTTTATGATTATTCCTCTGAGCACTTGGATTTATTCCATGAAGAAGATTATCAACCACCATTTTTCTCATATCTTGACAGAGGTGAGGACATCGTTTTCCTGGAGAAGGATCCCTGTGATAATGTTTTCCATCCACCTTCGATTATTTTATCTTGCTATGTAATTAAAGGTGTAATTGGGAAGTATGTTTTTTGTATTAAGTTTCCTCTGAGGCAAACCCTATAGTTCAAGGGTAGGTTGAATACCTCAAGAAGAATTTTTTCATCTCAGTATTTCAGCCTTCCCTTAAGAATTTGTCAGTCATCCTCTAGGTCCTTGATAGTCCCTTCCCAGACCTCATATTGTGAAGACGTTCAAGGTAGACAACCTCCAGACTCTTTGAGTCAGTCTATTGAACCTTTGATTTTTCATGATCCCTTTCTGAGATGGATTGAGCACTTTCTTGAGAGAATGAATTGGCACCATTTTTTCCCTCCCACCTACCTCCATGAGCTAGACCTTACAATTTCCAATGATAGAAGACATTTTCTAACTCATGTTATTTTTGTGCTTAACTTATCATTTCTTTGTTTTATGATGAAGCACAGAGGCAGGTATTGTGAGACATTGATAGGACGATTTCACTGGCTATTTGACTACACCTAGAATTCAACCAATAGGTAAGTATAGGTAAGTAGGTAGGCATTTTGCATTCCTTGTATATACCATCTTTATTTCATGCTAGAGTAGGTGTGTCTCCATTTGTATATATGCTTTCTTATTTTCATTTATTGTACCATATGTGAGCCAGGGGTGATATCACCACCCCAAATTATTACTAATAATATTTTGTTTAGATCAAGTAGGTCACAGTTCATGCCAGAGATGTTGAGGTTCTCATGCACTCTACGGTGAGCACATGTCCCTGAGTTGGAGGCAGATGTTATCCTCTATATTAGGGATAACTAAGGAGATTATGTCTTGAGGCCCACAGGTCCTAGACATGGAGTACCGTGAGACATATTTACTTGAGCATGGCCCTAGAGGGACCATATTTCTTCTTCAGCTCCTCCACCTTGTCAGCAGCAAAAACATCCATCCCATTGGTTTGGTCCTTTAGCAGCAGTGGGTCTTGCTCCATGAGGTAATGAGTCAGGGTATCATGGTATGTTTCACTCTTATTCTCAAAACATTTGAATATGTGCATTTAAATATTTTTACTTCTAATGTGTGCTTGGACCTTATGCCTTTCCACTTGTCCACACCTCAGGAGAGTGACAGGATTCCCTAGCAAGTTGGTTCCCATAGGGTTTGAGTTGCCTCTGGGTGGGTTCATGAAAGGTGATCATCTGTTCTCACCATACTTACCACTGTTCATCTTTTTCCCTCTCATCCATCCCATACATTGGTTTGAGCATTAGGTTTTCCAAGATAGAAAAGGGTTGTACCTTACCTTGTGAGAAGAAGGGGCTAAAGGCCCAAGGGGTAAAATTATCTAGAAAAAGATTAAATCCAAAAGAAAAAAACCTTTAGATGCTTCGCCCAGGGATCCCCGATAAAGAAATAAAAGGAATCTTAGCAAGAAATAGAGGGACCCATAAAATAATAAAATCAACACCTAGTTGGGGGATAGGGGGTCTCATCACAAGTCAACCTATTAGGTCCATGAGTATGTAGCGATATGACACTACCATTCAATTGGTCACCATGCTAGGGTAGTGGCTCTTGGTGGCATATCCAAGAGAAAAGGGGTCTCATCATGAGCCAACCTTCTCATCTCCATGAAATTCTTATGGGTGACATTGTCACCACTGGTCACCACACCAGGGCAGTGTCCCCTAACTAGTCTCTTGAAAGAAAAATCAATAAGATAAAAAGATAAAAGGCATTGAATGGGCTTGGAAACATTTGCATTTATGACAAGGTGAAACTCACCCTCCTCAGAGGCACCCATAGGTAAGCGATACATTCTCATGTCATCGCTGCAACCATTGCTTAGATATCTCTTACCACCTCATCCACTTACATGGAATGTATTTTTATTCACTTGGAAACATCCCATGTCCAATGAGAATTATCCCAATAGGACCTCCTAACATCCCCTCCAAACCTGGCTTGTAGAATAGCATAACGTCTTTGAGCACTTGTTTGGGAAAGGGGGGTTTTATGCACATATTTATATAAATTGATTATTACATATGATTGACATTGCTATGATCCCTGTGACTTATAAGCCCATGGAGGGCGTACTTGTTGTTGTTGTATAGCCACACCCGATGGAAATGTACACATGGGGAGATGATTAGTTTAGACCTCCATGGGGCTAAAATCCCACCAGATGGATGCTAATACCCCATCCAGGGGTAGAGACAGATCAAAGGTTTGCACCAGAGAGAGATGAGGAGGTTCCACTAGAGACAGCCTAGCAGGCCTTATCCCAGGGGGGTCTTTCCCTCCCAATATGATGTAGTCCTTGGAAGGCCCATGACATCACCTCTGTGACCCTTGATGTCACCCAATGTTTGATGGACACTTTGGAGGCAGTTGTGTGCCAAGTGGCATGTGTGGCTTGCTCCAGAGACCTTGGGAGGCATAACGTTTTGCTCCTAGAGGCCAACGTTTCACTATAAAGGCATAATGTCACCCTAAAAGTGCATGACATCACATTTTCTTCTTGATTTAGGGTTTTAATTTGTCATTTAATGTAAAAACTAGATATTACATGTAAATTGGCCATGTCAGCCTTTTTGACCTAATTTTGGTCATTGTAACTTTATAAATAAGGGATTTTCCCTTAAATTATTTCATCATCTTTCACTCACACAAGTGTGAGGTCTGAAATTTTATCCCTAATTAGGGTTACTTTGCTGAAATTTGGTGCACACTTCTTGAAGGAGGCTTATTTTGGACTATTTTGGCATTTTTCTTGGTGGAAGTGATCAACTAGGTTATTTTCTAGATGATTCTTGGTGAATGTAAGTAAAAATATCCTATTATTATTTCATTGAATGGTTATGGTATCTTTTACTTTGCATTTATTAAGATTATGAAATTGCTAGTGTAAAACCCTAGGAGATTAAGCACATGTTATTGTCCTTATCTCAATAGTTATCCACCTACTAGATTTTGCTAGAAGACATATCCATTGAAGCATGTTCTAGAGCCCTACCTTTGTAGAACTCAAACACCCTTGCTTCCTCAAGATTTTATTTATCTTAAGCTTGAGCTAAAGAAGAAGGAAAACCGCTAGGGCCTAGGGTTACCTACTTCCTAGTAGTAGTTTTCCTTCTACAGTTTGGTGATTGAGGCCTTGGGATAGCAACACCTCAACCATTCTCCCTCTTGTATTTCCTTCACACATTATCATTTGTTTCCTTCAAGATTGTTGTTGCAAAAAGTGACTCCATTAGCCCTAAAGACACTGCTTTATACCTTGTGTTATCACATGAAGTTGTCATGGGTCATTTTTTCCCTTAGGTTTTAATTTTTACCCTTTAGTCTTTAAGTTTGTTTTATTTTTCCTTGTGTGATTTTCTTAGGCTAGTCTAAACAAATAAAGGATTGGGTTTTGGTTCACATTTTTGTCCCACACCTTTGGTTTATATCCTATTTTCATTTTTTGGTTTATGTCTTTGACTCTACAAACCTGACAAGTCACTCCATCCACTCATGCACTTGATCCTTTCCACTCTGTCCCTATGCCCGTTAAGGAGTCAAATCAAACTTTGAAAAGGGCGTTTCCAACTCACTAGGATTTTTCGTAGCACACCTTTGTACATCTTCTCCTTTACCATCATTTTCCATCATCAAGCTAATGTTGTGTATTTTATTGTTTTCATCACCATTATACTTCAAAAGGAATATTATGATTTGGTCATTTATGAGGTTCTAACTGTTTACCAAATTTGAAATCTTGCTCCTAAGCTCGACACTGCTGAAACTACTAGTCCAGAAAGAGTTGCAGGATTGCGCTGCAGAATTAATTGTTCGAGGTGAATTGGAGGTTGAGGTGGATGTAACAACTCCATGCTTGCAACACATCCTCCATTATTAGCTATAATGTCCAGGTACTTGATGATCCATTCCAGCTGCATTGAAGATTGTTAAGATACTTTTGTCTTATCTATTGGTAGCACCTAGCACTGCAAGCTACAACTTCTCTCACCAACCAACCTCTCTACCTCTTCTTCCAAACACTCCATAACAATTTTCATGATGAATTTTTTCTCCATTGGAACTCATACCTTTTGATTCAGATTTTGAATGCCGAGTTATCATCTTGGCTCACATTGCCCATTCTGCGCTATTGAAACCACTGCTAGACTGCGCTACGGATCCCCTGTTCTAGCACTACAAATTCTCTGTCAAATCATTGCTAGATTCTACGCTCACATCTCTAGCACTAGATCTCCTATTTCACTATGTCATCTTATAATTTCATCTCACAAGTCTTCTTGTAGTAAGGAGTTAGGATCCCTTGTGTTTTTAAAGTTTTGAGGACCTTGTATGGTGGCTTGATGACAGTCTAAAAACCAAACAGTGCAATCTCCCTACATATCATTTTTCAGAGTATATTTTCCTCATTTTAAGCCATCATAACAGTATCTTGTTAATCCATAAGTGAATTGGAGGAAATCCTTGAATGACCAATTAAGGATCACCTTCAAAACTCAAAAGACCTTTGCTTCTGTTTGGTTTCCTTACCTCTCATAGCATTACAGTTTTTGATCCCCTGGTTCTATCCATGGATACACCTCAAAAGAATAAATCTCACAAGGGTGGGAGTGTGTTCAGGACTGAGCCTTCTGACACGCACCTGTTTGATGTTGAACCTATGATCATGGAGGTTTTCCAAAGGGTTGGTTGCCTCTCTTTTTGTCAAAACATGCAGAGGGGACACCCTGAAGTAGCAAGGAAGTTTTCCTTAAACTTTGATGGCATTAACACCGAGATAGGAAACCTTGAGTTGGAGGTATTTAAGACCACTATTGCAGCAGCCACTGAGATACCCAAAATTGGTGAGAGGTGGTTCAAATCCATGGTCCTCAATGTATCCTTTTCCAAGGATTTCCTCAATCCAGACTATCAGAAATACAATTTGTCTAAGGAAGTGCCTAGGAGCCACCTGGTTGAGGGTTTTTATAAAATGTTGAAGATTATCTAGAGATATTTTACATGTGAGGGAAGATTTAACATGATATACCAATATCACATTAGACTCTTTCTACATTTCACTGGTAAGGATTTAATGAATATCCTTTTTTATCTATTAAGAGGTATGGGGAAGATGACTGATAGGGTCCAAGACAAGTCCAAGGCTGTGGACACTAGTGGTTTCCACTCTGGGTTGATCAGGATGTTGGTTATGGAAGAGTTGAAGAAAATAAAAATTTCTTGGGAATGGTTCATTATCTCTGCCAATATGCAGCTAGATATAGCCTCTACCCGTCAATCTAGGATGCAAATCCCTTTTCCATCTAGTAGTGTTACCCAAGTAGAAACAAGTAAGAAGAGAAAAGAAAACCTACTACCCAAGACAAAGAAACCCCTAAGAAAATTGAAGGAGAAGAGAGGGAGTTTCATCACTCCCCACAAAGAGAATTTTCACATCCTTCTGCACCTGAATTGGAAGAAGTTCCTTCATCAACCAAAACCACAGCCAAAAAGGGGAGAAAATTGTATTTCCCTTCACCTGCTCCAGTAGCTAAGCCAAGAGTCAGCAGGCCTTTTACTAGACCATCGTCCCACAAGGAATTTGTTGAAGCATAATTCATACCCAAGGCTTCAGTCCCAAAGAAATTTAAAGGTAAAGGTGAAGCCACTAAGAAGCCTATTGAGGTTATAGCCAAAGCTTCTGTTCAGAAGAAAGTTAAAGGTAAAGTTGAAGCCATTGAGAATCCTATTGAGGTTATAACCAAAGCCTCTGTTCAGAAGAAAGATAAAGGTAAAGGTGAATCCACTAAGAATCCTATTGAGGTTATCAACATCAACACTCTCCCTTATAATACCCCTTTCAAGAGATTGATTAGATAACTCAGGGATGCTAGAAAAGAAGTTGCCCATTTGAAGGAAAAAATTTTGACTGAGAGAAGTAAGATGAAGGAGCTCATGGACATGTACAATGAAACCCTTGATTTGGAAAGGTTTACAACAGGAAGATTCTTTCCTCTCCATAGGAAACTTAAGACTCTGTACACGAAAAATAGAAGCATTTAGTCCCAAAACAGAAATCTCAAAGAAGAATTGCAGCCCTTCAAAAATGATCTAGCCCAGAGGAAATTAAATGTTCTAGCACAAGTTGTAGTAGAGAGGAGTGCCCCTATTAAAGAAAGAGATGTTTTCATGATAGAGGGAAGGTCTCCTGCACCAAGGATGAGTGCTATATTGAGAAAGTAAATGGAGAGTATGACAAATCCATTTTTGAGTGCGATTAATTTTTTGCAGCTTGAAGTGTTCAAGGAAGTATGATATTTTCACCTATGCAGACATCTACAGGCTTTGTTGGGCACAAGCCCATTTTGGGGAAAAGGCACGACATGGAGGAAACATAGTTGGTAGAAAGGAATGTGAGGTGCACATGCAAGAAGGGAAAGAAAGACAACTGGCAGGAAAAGCAGTGGACGAAAGCGCACATGCAGAGGAGGAAAGCGCACAAGGTTATCATGCAAGAAGACCTAACTAGGTTAGGGTTTTGGTAAGAGAATTTAACGACCGATGAGAGAGAAATACATATAAATAGACACTTAGGAGGTCTAAGGGATGGTTCATGTTTTGATAGAGTGTTACTCACGTGAGAAGGAGTAACTAGTTTGTAACATGATTGTAATGCGATCCAATCTAGTAAGATGTGGAGTTGTAGGGAGTTGGAAGGGTAGATCTTGAGGGTTAGATCACAAGATGAGGAGCCTAGTGTGATCTAGTATACCTCATCATAGATATCGACCCGACTGAGGATGAGTTGTAAAGTGCGCAGTGCTATAGTTTTGGAACTACCATAATAAAAGTTCTTAAGAGACAAATCTTTGTGGACGTAGCCCAGGAGGGGGTGAACCACGGTAAAACCGGTGTCATATGATTGAATGTTTGCATCTATTTTACTATTAATGAGTAGATGTTAGAATAATGTATGAATGACGTAATGGATCCTATTACATTACATGCATGAATGAGAATGGAAGTATATTTCTTTAATAATTAGATAGAAATCCAAGTGCGCAATTCAAAGATCCCATTCAGTCCTGGACTACAAGAACTTGAGTATTGCAGTCACCCATTAAAACTATCTCAGATGAGACTGCGTAGTGCACTCTGTGTGCTGCGCTTTCTTCTGCTTTACCAAGAGGGCTGATAGTTTTAGAGGCTTTGTTGGATCCCCAGTATAGCTAAACCTGGGTCAAATCATGTAAAGGTATAACTAAGATAAGCAACCAACAAATAGTTCCATTGCTGGTTGGAACATCATAGGATTTAGTGGATGAGATTTGTTGAAGATCTGGTCAAATAATGTTTGATCTATTGAAAAATTCTTAAAAGAATGAAATATCTAGGACCAAAGTGTCAAAAATAATGACAATATAGGAGGGAATGTTTATACCCTGGAGACACATGAAAGAGGAAATAGAGAGATGGTTAAAAAAAAAGGAGCTAGAGTTTGCACAACAAGATAACATAAACCCTAGAGTAACACCATGCAAATATCTTGAGAATTATGTGTTTACTGATCTGCATGAAGTATTTTTCTGTGAGTTTCCACACATATTATAGGAGTGGATATTGAGGTTGAAATACAACCACGCAACAAATAGGATATGACAGTTAGAGTGGACTTCAATTCATATCGCATAGTTACATCAGGTGAATAACAAATTCACCCACGTAGTAGACTTTTGGCTCGATGGTATTGTAGCAGGATTTATAATAGAATTTGCAGTGGATACCGTGAAGTCGTACATTGTAGCAGAGCAAGAGTTTCTACACAGGCCTCGAGGAAGTTATAGTAGATCATTGTATATTTCTATTAAGATATTTCTCTATAACAAATGTGTAATGACAATGGAGGCAGATAGCTAAACTTCCCTACGTGCATGGGGGAAGGGGGGAAGCATTGACAGGAAAAGGAGAAATGGAAGGAGAAGTGGGTAAAGGAAAGAAGGAGGAAGCCTTGGACCCAATCATGATGGATGATGACCAGATCCAGTGGATCATGGAGATAGCTGGAAAGACATGCAGTGGAGTACCCTACCAATACAAGGTGAACACCAAGAAGAGATTCGTAGCCGCAAGGGAAGGCTTGGCAAGTGATGAAGAGGAGGTAGAGGATCTCCTGGATGTGGATTAGATTGAGGAAATCTTGCGTGCAACATATGAGAGGAAGATGAGAGATCCAAGAGTAGGAATAGAAGGCAAAAATCCTATCCATATTAATGTCATGTGTGGAACCCATAAACCCATGTGCGACTAACACACCAAGAGGAAGACCACCATTTAGACAACCAAATTTCGGGGGAAGGAAGAGAGAAGGAAGTACATATGCACAAGGAACAAAAACTGGGGGAGCCATTTTAGGAAGCATTAGTCAAGTATCTACATTGCACGAAGGTAGAAGTTCAGCGTTCAGAATGGCAGGACATGATCCCACCATTTGGTTACTAGAATTTCAAGGAGAGGCAACATAAGACCTTGAGAAACACTTGTTCATTTGTGCAAATATCTGGGAATAAAGATAGATCACTGCTGAAGATACTAAAATTGTGCAATTATATATCACGCTAAGCGACTGCACACTAGACTGGTACATGAGTCTCGACGTAAGAAGTGCACTTGGAACGACAAGGACACTAACAAACATCAAGAAATTATTTTTTAATGAGTTCCAGAAGTAAAACTCAGAGGATCAATACATGAACGAGATGATAGAAATTTGACAGAAACCAAGAGAATCTGTCTGGGAAATTGACCAACAATTTAAACGTCTGAAAGGGAAATTGATGTATGCCATGATTGACATGCAGCATAGGCATCTGTTTGTGAATTCTTTGTTACCACACCTGAAATACCCACTTAAACAAAAAAAATTCCAATCTCAAGTAGAGGATTTGCAGGAAGCCTTGCAAATGGAGGAGAATCAATACCAAAAGACAAATCAGGCTATAGAAGAGTTGAAGGAGGATTTGAAGAATCTTAACTTTCAAATCAATCAGAATAAGGGCAAGGAAAAGCACGAAGTTGTGTGGTGTACCACATGTAGAAGATAAGGGCACCATAAAACAAATACCTAACATTCACGCAGTATATGGCAACAGGGATGCCAAATCCATTACCAACAGGAGGACCCTGGTGTGAAATCTGCAAGATGCATGGGCATGATCCATATCATTGTCCTATGATGCAGAAATACCAGACAATACCAAAGAACGCATGATGCACTTTTTGCAAGTAAGTAGGGCATGATGACAAAGACTGCAGAACCATGGATCTGATGAGGGAAAGGACGTCAGACACATATAGGGTGCAAGCCAAAATGATGACAGGGCAAGTTGCACCTCAATTTAATCAGGCACCACTGTAGTACAATACTTTTCCACAATAGTATAACAATGTGCAACCGCAGTATAACCAGGTACCACAATACATTACACCACACGAAGATCACGTTGGGTATAGAGGAGGAGGATGAGGCAGAGTAGGATTCAGACACGGAAGAGGTCTAGTAGTGTGCCATAACTGCCAACAACCAGGTAACTATGAAAGAGAATTCCCTCTACCACCTACAACATGCATGTATTGTCACGCAACAGATCATGATACAAAATATTGCACAACATTGTTGGGGAAGATACAGGAGAAACAAAATTAGAACAATCAGAACGTCCAGTGGATCTCTACAGAAGCTAGAGAAGATGGCAGAAATATCAACATAGTGACGTGCAAAAGTACTAAAATAGGAGATGATGTGGCTAAACAGGAACCAATACATCACTAGTGGATTAATAAAAATACTGAGCCACCCAAGCAATTTGATGCAAAAAAGGAGAAGGAGAGATTTAAGGAGGCCAGATAAGAATTTCTCAAGCAAAATGTTGCATCCAAATCTACCACGTAGCATACCCAAGACATCCCAATGTATGAAATGTCATCAACATTGGACCATACTAGTGAAGTCCACCCGAGAAAGCAAGTAAGTTGTATTAAAACTTTCCTGCAATCCTATATTCAATTATTTAAGGATCCATCATCTGGTATAGTATTGCAGAATCTATTAGATATATGTACCTCAAAATTTGAGGGAAAGTTAGATAAGAGGATAGTCAATCACCTCCATGCTAGAAGGAGAACCATAAGAGAGTTTAGATTGAATGCCAACATCAAAGATTTTAACATGGGCGATGTGATATTAGATCTGGGATTTGAAGTGAATGTGTTACTCAAAAAGACATGGAAATGCATGGGAGAACTTACCTTAGATTACTCACTAGTCCAACTAAAGTTATAAAAATAACACAGAGTTCTACCAATAGGGAGGATCAAAGGAGTGACAGTAGATCTAGACGGAGTGCGCACTAAGGAAGACTTTGAAGTGATCGAAATCATGGATGGAACAACGCCATATCCAACATTATGGGGATTGGATTGGACATTTGAAAATTAGGTGATAGTCAACCTGAAGACCAGGAAGATGACATTTGAGTCGAGATAATACAAGGTTATTGTGCCCCTAGATCCATGATAAGCCGAAATATTTGGAACCAACTTGTTTAGATCTGGAAGAAATTAACTAGCTGTATCGGACCACTGCACGCATCGAAGATTACATTAATCCAACCGTCGATGGTGTACTTAGCTGGAGAAGTATCACGTCATGTTATTCTGACTCAGAAATTGGTCTGGAGAATTGGAAGCAGTGCCTACATGAGGTCTCAACCAGAAGATGCGCTCAAATAGACAACATAGTAAGGTGGGTTGGGACAGAAGTCAGAGAACCTCCAAGTTTCCATGGAATCAATAACTGGAATAATTCCTAACGAGATATGAGGAAGAAGTATCAGACAGTCATAGATTTTTATCTCTCAACATCGCACTTAAGGCTACACCGACAAGATGGCGGGGTGCACACAAAGAAACAATAAATAACTGGTACCAATGTAAGCGGTTACTGCACATTAGGTTTGGCGTAGAACAAAGAAGCAACCAACAATATAAATATGATGGACAAGGTCACCAACAGAACACTTGGAGAAGTGAAGAGAGTTGTGCAAAATGGCACCCCCAAAGGAATGGCCTCATCATTTCATACATACATTAGAGGGAATCCCAACAAATTGGTATACGGACTAGGAACTGCACAGAGGAACTACGAGCTAGACAGTATTACAACATAACTTCACAGTCACTTTCTCATTTGAGCATGCGAACCCCAACATAGACACAACCCTTAAACAAATAAGAGGGGTGATATTCATTAAGGAACCATAATTTGAAATCATAACAGAAGAACAACAACATATTAGATAGACAATGAAAGAACTGTTGTCATGCTACCATGAGCAGGAAGAACTACCAGATGAAAATGATTCGCACAATATTCAGATTGAGGAAGTTGAAGGTGAAAGAGAAGTGGAAGGTCCACCTCTAGAATCAAAAGTAATTGTTGCACCAATCAAGGTGAAGAAATTAAACATTGGAACAGTTGAGAATCCTAAAATGGCCAGCATTGGAGACTACTGGGATGAGCAAATAGTGGACAGTATAATAGAATTACTGCATGAGTACAGTGACCTGTTCCCAACGACCTTTGCAGAAATGAAGGGTATTGCAGGAGAACTTGGAGATATGAATATCCCTCTCAAACCAGAGGCAAGACCTATCTGACAGAGGCCTTACAGATTGAACCCTATCTACAAGCAAAAAGTAAGAGCATAAATCAACAGAATGCTGGAAGCAGGAATCATAGAACTAGTAGAACAATCAGAATGGATAAGCCCCATGGTAGTTTAGGGGGGAAATAAGGAGGCATAAGAATATGTGTAGATATGAGGAAGGTCCATGATGCTTTCCTACATGACTCCTTCCCTACACCCTTTACAGATGAAGTCCTAGAAAATTTGGGAGGCTAGGAAGAATACTCATTCACTGGTGGATTCTCAGGCTACCACCAAATCAACATAGCACCAGAATATAGACACAAGACTACCTTTGCAACAAAATGGGGATCCTACTAGTACACAGTCATGCCTTTTGGAATGAAAAATGCACCAACAATTTTCTCCATAGTAGTCATTGTTGCCTTCAAAGATTCATCCATTAGTTTCTAGAAGTATATTTGGATGATTGGACAATGTACAGCCTATTGAAGGATCATGTAGAGGTGTTGAGGCTGATGTTAGAAAGATGTAGGAAATGCCAAATATCCTTCAACATTAAGAAATGTATATTTGGAACACCCTTCATAATTCTATTGGGTCACATAGTATGTAGAGAAGGTTTGATCATGGATCCTACAAATATTGCAGTAATTGTGAACTTACCACCACCGAAATCTGTGCGCCAGTTGCGGGCCACATTGGTACATACATGATATTACAAAATATTTATCAAGGGGTATGCAAAAATTAGAGCGCCAATGGAGAAATTGCTCAAGAAGGATACTAAATTCGAGTGGAATGAGAGTTGTCAGCAAGGATTGAACACCCTGAAGGAGAATATGGTCACATCACCCATCTTAG
This sequence comes from Picea engelmannii, assembly GCA_009831015.1. Lineage (NCBI taxonomy): Eukaryota > Viridiplantae > Streptophyta > Pinopsida > Pinales > Pinaceae > Picea > Picea engelmannii. The sequence goes on from ML792368.1 coordinate 129,860, forward strand.
TCTTTCCAGATTGGGAAAAGAAATTCCATGTGCATGTAGATGCATCATCCATAGCCCTGGGAGCTATTTTGGCACAACCAGGAGAAAGGGAGTTGGACCATCCCATATCATTTGTAAGCATAAAATTGTCAGACTCCGAGCATAACTACAACACTATAGAGCGAGAAGGTCTGGAAATGGTATATGCACTTCAAAAGTTAAGGCATTACCTATTTGGAAAAAAATTTAAGATGTTCACAGATCATTCAGCCCTTAAGTACCTAGTCAACAAGCCAGTGTTGGGGGGGGGGAGAATTTGTCAATGGTCATTGTTGTTTCAAGAATTTTACTATGAAGTCATAGTTAAACCAGGGAATCTGAACGCAACACCTGATTAGTTGTCAAGGGTCACCAATGGTGAGGAGCCTACAAGTTTAGAGGATACCTTCCCTGACATGTAGTTATTTTCATTCCAGGTTGCAGATGCTTATTTTGCTGAGATTATTGAGTATTTAAGTATAGGGACTACACCACAGGAATTTAACACTGTGTAGAGGAAGAATATAGTTGTTCGAGAAATCGAATACCAGTTGATTGCAGGGAAATTATATAAAATGGGGGCAGACAACATCTTGATAAGGTGCTCACTAGAACACAGAAGGCCTAGGATACTGATAGAATCCCATGAAGGAATAGCGGGAGGACACTATGCAAGAAAATATACCACGCAGAAGGTACTGTGCATAGGATTATGGTGGCCAGAAATTCATCGAGATGTAAAGAAATATGGTCAACAATGTGATGTTTTTCAGAGGATTGGAAAACCAAATAGATGGGATGAGATTCCATTACACCCAAAACTAACACTACAACTGTTTGAAAAATGGGATATTGACTTTTTTGGGACAATTCACCCACCCGCAAGAAGATCAGGCACACGATACATCATCATTGTGATGAAATACCTCTCAATATGAATAGAGGCAACGCCAATTAAATATTACAGTGCAGAAACAAAAACACACTTCTTGTTTGAACATGTGCTCACTAGATTTGGATGTCCAAGGATCCTGATGAGTGACCAAGGTACTCACTTTATCAACAACACTATCAGAGCTCTGACTGAATAATTTGAGGTCTACCATCAGAAAAGTATGCGATACCATCCTTAGGAAAATGGAACAATGGAAGCCTTCAACAAGATTATAGAGAATTCCCTTACCAAGATTTGCAATGTCAATGGGGACGACTGGGATTCAAAGATACCAGCGGTTTTATGGGCATATAGATTCAGCATAGTGGATTCTTGGGCTATACAACACAGGTGTCATGCATTTACTGTATGTCCCACATTCTAGGCGGGGGAAGCATATTAACGCCTGGGTCAAGAAACTGCTTACACGAGTGCATGACGAGATTTTATGGATGGATAGGTCGGTGCTTATCACTGTGGACCTCATCGCAACAATCATGGGGCTACCCACAGATGGGGAAAATATGGAACCATACTTGGAGGAAAAAACTAGAGCCAAGGCCATCTCAGATGAGATCAAGGCCAAGTATGGCACAAAGCATGATAACAGGGGCATCAGGATCAGTGACATCAATGATCCTACGACAAGGTTTTCCACCAAACTCCTCAGATGAAAATTAATGCGCAAGTGTCACAAATAGGAAGTATCGATTGGTGTGGTCTCTGCCACTATGTAGTGTGCAAAGGGGATCTTGATGAGTTGGGGCCCATACCTTCTTAATTCATTCTTCAAGGACTGTAAGGACACACAAGACTGGGGATTTGAGTTCCACTACTCATGATTACTCATCCTCATTGACCTCATTGGCTGGAAGAAACCAGTCTACAACAAGTATATGGAGAGACAAGGGAAATGTGGTGCATCATGCTACGTCTCATTACACAGCAGTGCAGACCCCAAGAGAAAGAAGACCAACACGGACATCTTTGCGAGGTATTTCGCAGAAATGAAAGAAAAGGTGAAGAAGCTGGTCATGGAGAGCAATGCAGATAAGAAGAGCATTGAGAATATCAGATCTGATGGAGGAGAGATGTTAGAGTCTCTTATCATAGAGTAGGTTGTCACCATTAGTGCCAATGGATAATGGAAATGTATGACACACTTCAGCAAGTAGTAACAGGCGCAAGAAGAAAGAAGTGACGGTTGCATAGGTCAGGCAGTGACTCGAGATGAGTCACGATGTCAGTGTTGGGGGACTATTGGGCACAAGCCCATTTTGGGGAAAAGGTACAATGTGGAGGAAATACAGTTGGAAAAAAGGCATGTGAGGTGCACATGCAAGAAGAAGGGAAAGAAAGACAACTGACAGGAAAATCAGTGGACAAAACCACACATGCATAGGAGGAAACCATGCAAGGTTAGGATACAAGAAGACCTAAATAGGTTAATGTTTTGGTAAGATATTGTAACGACTGATGAGCCAAAAATACATATAAATAGACACCTAGGAGGTCTAGGGGGCGGTTCAGGTTTTGATAGAGTGTTACTCGCATGAGAAGGAGTAACTAGTTTGTAACACGATTGTAATGTGATCCAATATGGTAAGTTGTGGAGCTGTAGGGATTTGGAAGGGTAGATCTTGAGGGTTATATCACAGGCTGAGGAGCATGGTGTCATCTAGTCCACCTCATAATAGATCTAGACCCAAATTAGGATGAGTTGTAAAGCATGTGATGTTGTAGTTTTGGAACTACCATAATAAAAGAGATTGAGAGCCAGATCTTTGTGGACGTATCCTAGGAGGGGGTGAACCACGGTAAAACCTGTGTCATATGATTGAATGTTTGCATCTATTTTACTATTTATGTGTAGATGTTAGAATAATGTATGAATGACTTAATGGATCCTATTACATTACATGCATGAATTAGAATGGAAGTATATTTATTTAATAATTAGATATAAATCCCAGTGCGCAATTCATAGATCCCCATTAAGTCTTGGATTGTAAGCACTTGAGTATTGCAATCACCCATTAAGACTCTCTCGAGTAAGACTACGTGGTGCACTCTATGCATTGATCTCCCTTATGGTTTACCAGGAGGGACGATAGTTTTAGAGGATTTGTTGGATCCCTAGTAGGCCTGAACCTAAGTCAAATCATGTAAAGGTATAACTAAGATAAGAAACCAACAGGATCTTAGTCCATCAACTAATATTTTTTGTGTTTTTCAAGAGTTCTTGCATCACACAAAAAAAAATAGAGACTTCATAGCATAAGGCGCTACAGAATCATCTACACAGAATGTTATGTAGTTGCACTACCAAAGTTGCTACATAATCACCTAGCCAAACATAGGAAGAGCTCTACAAAATCTACAGAGAAATGTTACAAGGGGCGCTACAGAATTTGCAGATTAGTTTTTCAAAGGGCCGCTACGGAATCTGCAAGCAATTATTCAGGAGGGAGCTACGGAATCTACAGAGTAGTTATAGGAGGGTGCTATGGAATTGGCTACCGAATGAGATACAAAATGACACTAAGAATTAGCCATTACAGACAAAGGTTTTGAATTCATGACTTCTTCTTGACTTTCATTATTTGGAGGGAACCAAATCTCAACAGGTGGCAGTTGGAGATCAATATACGAACTTGGAGGAAAAATGGCACTGGAGAAGGATGCGCCCAATAAGAAACACATGTCATTAATTTTTTGTTAGAGTGGTTGCCAACAAGCTCCTTGATTTTAGCAGTTTGTTAGATCTGTTGGTACAGATGTTAGACTTGTAGATTTTTGTGGAGAATCCTAGGAGAGGAAGGTCATCTTGCACCTCTAGTTGTTGCCTATTGTTTTGATTATAAATACATCACATGAATTATATGTTGAGGTTCGAATGGTTTAGTAGAGCTCCCTTTTTTGTAATACTTTGACTAAAAAAAGTTGTTCTCTGGTTATGTATGAGACTTGAGACATTTTCATTAATAGAAGTCAGTTTCCTTTCATCATCTTAATTCCTCTTATTCTAAAATGCTCATGTTTGGATTATCCATATGAGATATTGTGGTTGTGTTATAATAGATGTTTGATTATAATGTTGCTATGAATTTTTTTCAGTGTTTTAAACTTTAAGTTCAAGATGTTCTTGTGATTAAGTTTTTATTCACCTAGCTTCTTGAAGGCATGATGCTTATAGTAGACCTATCCACCTTCCTCACTAATTCTTCCTTCTATTCACCTTTACTCTTAAACCACTGATTGAAGTTAATCAAAACCTCATTTGCTTATGCATGCTATCCCATATTTCTGTGTTAAAACATTCTTATGTTGATTTTTGTCCATTTGACCTTTAATCATTAATTTACACTCACAAATCTTTTGATGGGTACTGGGCTTATCCTCTTGCAATCTGAGGGTGATTCTCAGTGCTAACACCTTGTACTTTATTGATTGATGAAAAAAAACCTTAAACCTTATACCTCAAGCTCTTTGCTAACTATTACTAACTTTAGATTAGACTAATTCACTAAAATTCTTGTTGTTGTTACAAAAGTAAGCTACAACCATATATTACAACAGTAAAATCTCCTAAAATCAAGTGTGAAAGTTTATTATCACATTGCCTTCTTAGCTTCTGACAATTGCTAACATATTGCTAATTATAGGTTACCATTTTGGGTCATTTTGAAGCTTGTTGAAAGCATAAATTGTGAAGCTATCATCATATATACATTGTTGTTATAAATTTCTATTTTCTTCATCTTGTATGTCAACTTATTGCTTTTATTGAAATTCCAAGGTTTTACAAAGCTCTAATATCAATTGTTACTTGTAAAATAGTGTTCTCTTGTTGTCTTGTTCTAGGAAAGTACACTTAAGCATATCTTTGCTTCATATTATTAAACCTTTGGTACTTTTTGATCAGTGACTTGTGAGAGGGGAAGAAATTTTCTCGATACCATACCCTTTGCCTTCTCAAACCCCCAGGTCACCGGGGATGTCTCCCTTGGGCTTTCACCCCTGAAGAGAGATAGGTGTCTTATTTAGGTGACAGTGATAGGACAACCTCATGTTACACCAATTTACTGTTCACTTGCCTTTGGATTTTGGGCAAGTACAAATTGTGCGATAACATTTTTGCATTGTCACCGGGGAGCACTGAGTCAATTCTCCTCAAATATGACACTTCTTGGTGAGCCTTCCCTCAAAATCCTTTACTTTCCAAATCTTACCTAGCAACTCCACTAAGGGTGATCCCCTCATCCCTTTGATAGTTTCAAGAAAATTATCTGGCAACTCGACTAACCTTTTACAAGGGGCCACCTTACTCTCAACTCTGTGATATTTCCAAGTTATGGGATCATGGCACTCTGGGAACAAGTGTATCCAACTATTAATTTCAAAAATTTTCAAGGATACCCGAATCATTTTGATATAAAATGGTCAAGCAACTCTCCAGGATTGGAGGCCTTCTGATTACTCACATTGTATAATTCTTGAAGTATATAAGCGAGATAGAATCGGGAGGGGAGGATGTTCTGGTAAAATTATTCATACTTTCTCTACCATCCTTTTTGGAAGATTGGTTTGAGAGTTGTTGTGAGGATATGGGTATTTCATCTTTCGTATACCTCATCAGCAGGTTTATTGAATTTGTCAAACCACGATGCCAAAAATATGAGGATGCCCTTCAAAATATCACAATATCCTTAGAGAATGAAGGATTCACCATTGATATTGTATAATAGCTTAGGTATGTATACCCTCCTCAATGCCAGGAACCCTCTAATATAGAAGAAGAAATTTACGAAGAAAATTTTTCCCATGATTCAATAGAATGAAAGGAATATTTAACTAGAGAAGTGAATTATGAGGATGAAGCACTGGTAATTTCTCCTCAGCCCGATGAAGCTCTCCAAGATCCTATCTCCCCTACACAAGATGAAGAGAATGAGGTGAGTCATTTTCCTTTCTAGTTTTTTCATGATACCTTATTCTATGATTCAGAGAGTGAAGGATAAATGGATCCCTTAGACAAGCCAAATCCTCTATATCTTAAAGTTGAATATGTAGAGGCAAGTTTTCCATTTGATGAAGTTATCCAAATACTTAAGGCTCCTATACAGGAAGAAGTAAGCAAGGTGAGTTATTTCCCTTTCCAAATTTTTAATGATTCTTTATCTTATGATTTGGAAAGTGAAGAAGTGTTGGATGTTATAATCCCTTCATGTTATGATGAAGATGATGACTTTGTTAATAATATTGATGAATTCATACATGTCAAGAAGCATAAATGGGATGTGATTAGATATGATGAGGATCCCATTTACGAAATTGAGGGTTGTTTTCAAAAGTTTCCTTTATAACTATCATATAAGGTTACTAATTTTGAAAAATGGTAGCAAGGAGATGGTATGATTACAAACCTATTTTAGACACCCAACGATGACCTGGTGCTATATTCTCCTAGTGATTTCTAGTCATGCCATGAGGATTTTGATGATTATTCCTCTGAGCACTTGGATTTATTCCATGAAGAAGATTATCAACCATTGTTGTGCTCAGATATTGATAGAGGTGAGGACATCGTTTTCCCAGAGAAGGATCTTTTTGATAATGTTTTCCAGACACCTTCTATTATTTTATCTTGCTATGTCATTAAAGGTGTAGTTGGAAAGTATGCTTTTTGTCTTAAGTTTCCTCTTAGGCAAACCCTAGAGTTCAAGGATAGTTTGAATACCTCAAGAAGAAGTCTATCATCTCAGTCTTTCAACCTTCCCTTAAGAATTTTCCAGCCATCCTCTAGGTCCTTGCTAGTCCCTTCCCAGAACTGAGATTGTGAAGACGTCCAAGGTAGCCAACCTCCAGACTCTTTGAGTCAGTCTAGTGAACCTTTAATTTTTCACGATCCATTTTTGAGATGGATTGAGAACTTTCTTGAGAGAATGAATTGGAACCAGTTTTTCCCTCCCACCCGCCTACATGAGCTAGACCTTACAATTTCCAATGATACAACACATTTTCTAACTCATGTTGTTTTTTTGGTTAACTTATCACTGCTTTGTTTTATGATGAAGCACATAGGCAAGTATTGTGAGACATTGCTAAGATGGTTTCACTGGCTATTTTACTACACCTAGCATTCAATAAATAGGTAATTAGAGGTATGTAGGTAGGCATTTTACATTCATTGTATATACCATCTTCATTTCATGCTAGAGTAGTTGTATCTCCATTTGTATATATGCTTTCCTATTTTAATTTACTGTACCATATGTGAGCCAGGGGTGATATCACCACCCCAAATTACTACTAATAATATTTTTTTGAGATCAAGTAGGTCACTGGTCATTCCAGATATGATGAGGTTCTCATGTGCTCTATGACGAACACATGTCCCCGAGTTGGAGCCAGATGTTATCTCCTAGCCTTGGGATAAGTAAGGAGATTACGTCTCGAGGCCCACAGGTTCTAGACATGGAGTACTGAGAGGCATATTGAATTGAGCCTGGCATTGGAGGGCCCATATTTCTTATTCATCTCATCCACCTTGTCAAGAGAAGCAACATTCATCCCATTGGCCTGGTCCTTCAACGAAAGTGGGTCTTTCTCCATGAGGTAATGAGTCTGGGTATCATGGTATGTGTCACTTTGATTCTCAAAACAATTGAATATGTGCATTTAATTATTTTTACTTCTAAATTGTGCTTGGACCTTATGCCTTTCCACCTTTCCACACCTAGGGGGAATGACAGTATGCCCTAGCAAGTTGGTTCCCATAGGGTTTAAGTTTCCTTTGGGTGGGTTGATGAAAGGTCATCATCCATTCTCACCATACTTACCACTTTTAATATGTTTCCCTCTCATCCATCCCATACATTGGTTTGGGCATTAGGTTTTCCAAGCTAGCAAGGGGTTGTACCTTACCTTGTGAGAAAACGGGGCTAAATTCCCAAGGGATAAAAGTAGGTGGAAAAAGATAAGAGCCAAAACGAAAAAACCTTTAGATTTTCCTCCCAAGGATCCTCGAGAAAGAAATAAAAGGCTTCTCAGCAAGAAACAGAAGGACCTATAAAATAATTAAATCAAGACCTAGTTGGAGGATAGGGGGTCTCATCACGAGCCAACCTATTAGGTCCATGAGCATGTAGCAGTATGACACTACCATTCAGTTGGTCACCATGCCAGGGTAGTGGCTCTTGGTGGCATATCCAAGAGAAAAGGCGTCTCATCACAAGCCAACCTTCTCATCTCCATGAAAAGCTTGTGGGTAAGATTGTCACCACTGGTCACCACGCCATGGCAGTGTCCCCTAACTAGTCTCTTGAAAGAAAAAGAAATAAGATAAAAATATAAAAGGCATTGAATGGGCTTGAAAATATTTTCATCTATTAAAATGAGCAACTCACCCTCTTCAGAGGCACCCACAGGTAAGCCATACATTCCCCTATAATCACTACACCCATTTCTCAAACATCCCTTACCACCTCATCCACTTACATGGCAGGGATTTGTCTTTACCTGGAATCATCCCACGCCCAATGAGAATTATCCCAATAGGACCTCCTAACATCCCCTCCAAACCTAGCTTGTAGAATAGCATAACGTCTTTGAGCACTCATCTGGGAAAAGGGGGTTTTATGCACATGTTTAAATAACTTTATTATTAGATGTGATTGAAATTGCTATGATCCCTGTGACTTATGAGCCCATGGAGGGCGTACTTTCTTTTTTTGTAGTGCCACACCCAACAAACAGGTACACATGGGGATATGATTAGTTCAGACCCCCATGTGGCTAAAATCCCACCAGATGGATGTTGATATCCCAGCCAGGGGCAAAGACATATCATAGGTTTTCATTAGAGAGAGAGGAGGACGTTCCACCAGAGACGGTCTAGCAGGCCTGGACCCACGGGGGTCTTTCCCTCCTACTATTATCTAGGCCTTGGAAGGTCCATGATGTCACCTTTGTGACCCTTGACATCATCCAATGTTTGACGGACACTTTGGAGGAAGTTGTGTGCCAAGTGGCACGTGTGGCTTGATCCAGAGGCCTTGGTAGGCATAATGTTTTTCTCTTGGATTTATGGGCCCACACTAAATTCTAATCCTATCTGCAGTACTCTCAACCTGTCCTACTACAATTGAGCCAAGCTAGCTAACATAGCCATTGTACTTATATTCCTCTTGTCCCTCGTTGTTATACTATGAAATTCTCTACGAATTGTGCCATGTATCCCCTGTTCCAGTGTTGCGAACTGTGCATCAAACTCAGTATCATTATCCTCTGGTCATATAACCTGCATCAAATCTTTTCCTTTACAGTGTCATTTGATATTTCCCATTTAAAGTTTCTTTACATTAAAAATTTTTAGAGCCTTTCTAATTAAAATGATGATGACCCTACATGGTGGTTAAATGCTAGCTTAAAAACCTTGACATTTGTTTCCTACTTTCATATACTTTTCTCTTAAGGGTTTTTGTTCCTCTTCTTAAGCTATCAAATTTCTCTTCCATTAGCTCAGGAGTCAAATTGAAGGAAAACCTTGAACCCTTAAAGAAGACATATTTTAAAAGACCATCTTTCAAACCTTAAAGACTTATGTCATTGTTTGGTCTCACATACCTCTCAGACAATTGTAGTGTTTTGTCCCTTGTTTATAGCAAATGGATACACCTCAACAGAAGAAGTATCACAAGGGTGGGAGTGTGGTTAGGAATGGGCCTTCTAATATGCACTTGTTTGATGTTGAACCTCTGATCATAGTGGTCTTCCAGAGGGTTGGATGTATAAATTTCTGTCAGAATATGCAGAGGGGACACCCTGAGGTAGCCAGGGATTTTTCCTTAAATTTTGATGGCACTAAAACCAAGGTGGGAACCCTCGAAATGGAAGTATCTGAGGTCACCATTGCAGCAGCCACTAAGATACCCAATAATGGTGAAAGGTGGTTCAAATATATGACCCTTAATGCAACCTTTTCTAGAGAGTTCCTCAAACCAGAACATCTAGGAGATAATCTGTCTAAGAGAGTGCCTATGAGCTACTTGGTTGAGGGATTTGTAAATATGTTGAAATTCATCCAAAGATATTATACCTGTGAGGGAAGATTCAATATGATCTACCAATATCACATTAGGCTTTTGTTGCACTTCATGGGATAGGACTTAATGAATATCCCTTTCTATCTGTTTAGAAGTATGGGAAAAATGGTTGATAGGGTCCAAGCCAAGTCCAAGGCTGTGGACACCCGTTTTTTCCACTCAGGGCTTATTAGGATGCTTATAATGGAGGAATTGAATAAAAGAAACATAACTTGGGAGAAATTCATTGCCTCTGCAAATATGCAACTAAATGTAGCCCCTACTCCTCAATCCAAGATGTAGATCTGTTTTCCAACTGACAGTTTTTCCCACACAGAAACAAGCAAAAAGAGAAATGGAAAACATATTGCCAAAGATAAGGAGGCTCCTAAAGAAGTTGAAGAAGAATAAGGGGGATCCCATCACTCTCCATAAAAGGGAAATTTCACCTCATCCTGCACCAAAACTAGAAGAAGTTCCCTCAGCTAAAACCATAGCCAAAAAAGGGATAAATTTACACTTTCCCTCACCTACTACAACTGTTGAGACTAGAGCTAGGATGCCCTTCACCATGTCATTATCCCAGAAGGAAAATGTTGAACAAGAAGCCATAACAAAATATCATGTCAAGAATAAAGATAAGGGTAAAGGTGAGAATGTGGAGAATCTTTTTGAAATCATAGGCATCACTACTCCCCCTAATAACCCCATCTTCAAGAGGTTGATCAGACAACTCATAGATGCTAGAAAGGAAAAATTCCACTTGAAGGGAGAAGGATTGGTTGAGAGGAAAGAGATGAAGGAGCTCATGGATATGTATAAGAAAACTATTGAGCTAGCTAAGTTCACATCAAGGAGATTTTGGCCCCTTCATAGGCAACTTAGAAATTTGTACAGGAAGAATAGAGACTTACAATCTCAGAACATAAAGCTTAAAGATGAGTTACAATACTTCAAAGATGACTTATCTCAGAGAAATATTAGTGTGCTAGTTCAAGATGAAACAAGGAGAAGTGCTAGACTCGGGAGATGAGATGGAGTGGTTGAAAGGCCCTCAGTTTTGAAGAATGGTCATCCATGCGTTTTTGAAGTTTTGTGGAAAGTATCATGCTTACACCCTATTTGGAGGCATCTACAGGCTTATACAGCTTTGGCTAAAGTTTTTGAAGAATTTTGGTTCAAACTGCATTACACAGACAACTAGAGGAAATTTCGTAGTGCCTGGCGCTGCAAAATGATCTACACAGACATATTTGCAGGTTCTCTATGGAAATCACTGCAAAAGAATTTACGCATGCAAAAGTTGCATAGTCGCCGCGAAATCTGTTGCGAAATCACCTAGTCAGAAAAAAAATTGTAGTTCGTTATGGAATCTGCTGCAAGACAGTTACACAGGCGGACACTATGGAATCTGCTATGAAATTTTCTACAAAATATGCTACGAACTGGCTGATACAATCAACATTTTTGTATTCACTGCCCATTCCAGATTTGATGGATTTTGAGGGAATGAACGGTCACCAGGTCGTAGATGGAGCTTAGCATAAATGTTTGGAGGATAGTTGGAGTTGGTGGACATATAAAACTCATGGAGATGCGCCCAAGGAACAAATCATTATGCAAATATTACAGTGCTAGAGTTGTTGCCAACATTTTCCATGTTTCTAGCAATATGTTGTCTCCACTTGTACAGATGTTAGATTTTCAGTTTTAGTGGGAGAATCCTAGGTTAGAGGATCCAACTCGCACTTTGTGTTGTTACTTATTGTTTAGACTATATATACAACATCATAATGATATTTTGAGGTTCGAATGGTTGAGCATAGACTCCATGTTGTAAGGTTTTGATAAGACAGAGCCATACTCTGTTTTTATGTATGAGATCTGAGACATTTTGATTAATAGAAGTCGGCTTCCTTTCATTATCTTACTTCTCTCTTACTCTGGTTTCTCATTATTTAATTATTCAATTGAGATGTTATAGTTGTGTTGTAATGTATGTTTGGTTATGATGCTTCTGTGATTGTTATCAATGTTTTAAGGTTTAGATCAAGAAGTTCTTGTGTCTAAGATTTTTCTTCACCTATATGCTAGTAAGTCCTGATGCTTATAACAAAATTATTCATCCTTCTCATTAAGTCTTCCATATACCCATACTTATCTTTAAATAACTAATTGAAGCTATCCAAAACCTCATTTGCTTATGCATGATGGCCCAGAATTTATGTGTTGGAACATTGCCATGCTAAGTTTTTTCCATTTGACATTATATCATACATCTAATTTTACAAACCTATTTGATGGGTACTAGGCTTATCCTATAGATATAGGAGGGTGACTCTCAATGCTAACATAGATGACATCATGTTCTCTAAGATTCTTTTTCTTGCAAAGAAGGCAGTGGTGGGATGCGTAAATGGGAATTTTTTCATCCATGAAGAGCTCTTAGAGTGGGTCTCTGGTTCATGGAAGGCCCTGGGGATAAAGCTTCCCTCGGTACATTCTCTTGCAAAAGGTTGGTTTATGTTTAAATTTCATTCAAATTTTGATGTGGGCAGAATTCTTGGTGAACCTTGGTCCATAGAATCGTCACCACTTTTAATGAAAATATTGACGCCTTTTTTTATGCCAATTGTGAAAGGATTGATGAGCTCCCAATCTGGGTTTGCCTTCCTCGACTTCCTCCAGAATGCTAGATTTGGAAATGTTTTGAGAAAGTCAACAACACTCTGGGATCTTTTATGAAAGCATATATGTCCTTCTCCACAACTAGTAAAATGTCAATGGCTTGGATCTTAGTGTCTCTGAATTTTAGGAAGGGTCTACTAGATACCATGCTTCTCTTGCGAGATGGAAACCTTTTGACATCCGTTGGACTATGAGCTCTTACCTTTCAAATTCCATAGGTTCCATAAGCATGGTCACAGGGTTTTAGAATGCTCCCTTCCAGTGAAGAGTCGTTTCACGTAGAGGCCGAGCCAAGCCCAAAAGTCCCCTTATTCACAACATTGGGGACATGGTATGGTGTCATTCCCTATTCGATCAAGGGCCATAGTCAAGGCATGGCAAGAAGTTTCTGCAAAAAAGTCTATTCCTTTGGCCCAACAAGAAAAAAGGGACCTTTTTCCCTCACCTACAAAGAAGGAGGTTCAATATCATGGGGAGAGATCAGACCCAACTTTACTTGAGTCCTAGCTAAAAAATGGCATTGAAGAACATTTGGGTATGCCTCCACTCTTCCTTTTCTTTGTAAATTTCAAGTTTTTACAGTCTTTTTCCCACATTTTTTTGGACCTAATCAATTTGAAAAATATTCCCACTTCTCCTTTGGCTACTATTAGGCCAATTTATTTCTCCCCAGCTCCCCCCCTCTCTAGTATTTCCTTTGGTACCTCGCTGCCCCTCCCTGACCCTTTCCCCTCTTCTCATAGTCAAGATTCGTCGTTGCTCTCCTACGAAGATCCTTTTTGTTACAACCTAAGATTTTGGTCAATACCCTCTGTTCCTACTCCCTCCTTTCCCCCCACTGGACTGGGTTTAAATCCCTCTCAAGATTCTCAAAAAGGGAGAGGCAGAAAACACCTTTCATCAAAAGAACAATCCCGTGCAACCATGGATGTGGCAGCGGGATGCCAACTCTCTATCTCCAGGGCACTTAGAGAAAATTATCCCCTAGCTGGGTTTCCCAAATGAAACTGCTCTCTTTCAATTGTTTAGGGTTGTTAAACCCCTCAAAGCGTCTCTCCCTTCAGCGAATGTTGGGTATTGTGCATCCCGATGTGGTTTTACTTCAGGAAACCCTCAGGGAATAGGAAGTGATCGTTCGCTTACCAAAGAAAACTAAAAAAGGATCGTATTTTTTTGTATCAAATGTTACTAGTCGCTTGAGCAGTATAGCAATGGGTTGGAATCCAAAAATGATGAATCTTTTAAACTCGTGGGGTTTCCTAGAGGACAAGGAATGAAAATTCTTGTGGAAGAAATGGGGAGGTCATTTACGGTATTAAAAATCTATGGGCCTACTCACGACCGCTCCCAGTTCTGGAATGAACTTCTTACAAAATCATTCTTAAAATTTCCCTCTCTCATTCTAGACAGAGATCTAAACTTCTCCATTGGGGCAGCAGAATCTTAGGGAAACAAATCTCAAATTGACTCCCTCTCAACCTTATTTTCCCACAAACTATAAGGTGCAAGGCTTATTGATGTAAATCCTATCAGATTAGGACCTAGTTGGAGGAATAAGAGAATGGGAGAGGATTACATTGCAAAGTGGCTGGATCGCTTCTTGATTTCTAGTTCTTTGGTGGAAGAACCATGACTTTTCAGAAAATGGACAGGAATAGGAGGGGAATTAGACCATTTCCCATTTTCTCTTGAATTAGAAGGTGCCACAAAAAATCCGGCAACCCCCTTTAAGTTTAATTTGGCCTGGCTAAAAGAAGAGAGTTTCCAAAATATAGTAAAGGAGGTTTGCGTGCCTTTGGTTTAAACAAAAAGGGAAGCAATACAATTTGCAAGGAACCTTAAAGAACTAAAAATAACCACCAAATCCTGGGAAAAATAGAGAATGCAACAACTAGAAGCAAACTTAGTCCAAACAGAAGTCGATCTTCAAACTCTATATCACTCTACAAAAGGAGGATTTGCCTCCCCAGAAGAAAAAGACACACTCCTATCCTTGGAAAAGATTATAAGGTATCTCCTTCAAATTACAGAAGAAGAATGGAGACAAAAAATCTGGGCACTTTGGTTACACAGTGGAGATGAAAATACAAAATTCTTCTAGGCATATGCAAAAGGTAGGAAAATGATAAATACTATTTAGGGTATCAAATATCAGTCAGGAAGGCTGCAAACCTATTTTGAAGATATGGCAAGAGTGGGATCGACCCATTTCAAATATCAATACTCTGTTGATAGTAGAGTCTCCATTGATATTGTAATTCAGATGGCACTTTTGTTCCGAAGATTTGTTGATGAGGAGGAGAATGATGAACTTGTGGTAGAATTTACAAAATAAGAACTTAAAGAAGTCCTTCATAGTTTTCAAAAAGACAAAATCCTGGGACCAGATGGTTGGTCTATGGACTTCTATGTTGGATTTTTTGACTTCTTTAGCTCGGACCTCCTCAAAGTCATTGAAGAATCCAAAATCAACAGTTTCATACACCCCTCCTTTAATGCCACTTTTATAGCCTTAATTCCAAAGCAAGATGTCCCTGATAGTCTGGATGATTACCATCCCATCTCTTTATGTAATTGTATTTATAAAATCATTGCAAAAATAATTAGTAGAAGAATTAAAGGAATACTCTCCAAATCCATTTCTCAAGAACAATTTGTTATTTTGGAAGGTAGACAGATTCATGAATAAATTGGTGTAGCACAAGAAGCCTTGCACAACATAAAGATATGTACGAAAAAAGGGGAATTATTGAAGATAGACCCCTCAAAGTCTTATGACCGAGTCAACTGGCTTTACATAAGACTAATTCTTACTCATTCGGGGTTTGGTATTCCCTTTGTAAACTTGATCATGAGCTACATCACCTTGATCTCTTTTGTATTTCTCATAAATGGCACAACCTCTCCCTTCTTTCAGGATGCAAGGGGACTATGTTAGGGGTTCCCTTTATCCCCTCTTCTTTTCCTACTTAT
Source organism: Picea engelmannii (assembly GCA_009831015.1). NCBI lineage: Eukaryota > Viridiplantae > Streptophyta > Pinopsida > Pinales > Pinaceae > Picea > Picea engelmannii. The sequence goes on from ML792368.1 coordinate 145,559, forward strand.
GGCTGAAGGTTTAAGTAGGGCTCTCTCGGAAGAAAAAAATTTCAGATATTTGTTAGGTATTCCCCTCACCCACATTATCTCCCTCACTCATTTTCACTTTGTGGATGATTTTCTAATTTTATGCAATGGCCTAAGGGGGTATGATGAAAAGTTGCAAATCATCATTGATTTGTTTAGTCATGATACATGCATGCTTATAGACAACTCAAAATCCACCCTATCCACTCACCTAATGGACCCAGAAGAAATATAATGCTACAAAGGTATTTTTCCTTTTGAGGAAAAACCATTGGATGAAGGACTAAAATATATGGATTTTCATATAAAACCGAACTCTTACTCTAAAACAGATTGGAATTGGCTACTATCAAAGCTTTAAAAAATATTAAAATCTTGGAGTTTCAGGTGGCTTTCCAAAGAAGGAAGGCTAATCTTGGTAAAATCAGTTCTTGAGGCCATGCCAGTCTACTCGTTATCTATGGCTTGGATCCCAAAAGGAAAACTGGAAAAAATAAGGAAATCATGTTTCAAATTCCTTTGAGGAGGCCAGAAGGAGATTTTTGTGATGCCTTGGATCAAATGGAACTCCCTCGCCCTCCCAAAGTTATGGGTGGATGGGGTCTAAAAAATATACATTGTTTCTCAACAACCCTAGTCGCAAAGACATGATGGATACTTACTTCTTCAAACAACCTCTGGTCAAAGGTAATCCATCAAAAATATATCTGCCCAGATTCTCTGGAGGAATGGATAAGAAACCCAGAAAACATTCACCAAAATGGTTCCATCATGTGGAAATATTTGGTAAAATATTTTGAGGTTATTAGCCAAGGACTGGCCTGTAAGGTTGGAAGAGGAAATTCCCTCAGACTGGGAAGGGATCCTTGGGTCGGTGCATCTGGCCAACATTTACTCCCCCAAAATATAATTGATAGAATTCATGAGAGAGGCATATTTCATCTAAATCAGTTTGGAGACGAACACCACACTTCTATCTAGACTCAAGGTTGGCAAGATGCCCAAGATTTGAACTTGGAGGAACCTTTCATTGCACCTTGGAATGAGTACATTCGGGCACTAAACATAAGCCATATCAGATTAATAGATCAGGAGGATGAACTCTTATGGCATCTCATCCCCTTTGGGTCATAGATCCGAAAACATAATTATGTGTTTCTCTCATCTGCTCGAGACCAACAAAATCTTGAATGGTGGTGGAAGGGGATTTGGAAAGAAAAATTCCCTCTAAAGGCTAGATTTTTCATGTGGTTTATACTAAGTAAGAAGGTCCCCACATGAGACAGGATGAAGCAAAGGGGCCTAAAAGGATCAGGATGGTGTTCCCTTTGTAAGGGTGAAGAGGAAAATTCTTTACACTTTTTCCTGAAATGCCCCTTCTCAACCCAAGCTTGGCGAATTGTATCCACGGTGTTGGCTTCTTCCTATTCCCGGAAAGAAGCCTGGAAGTCTTGGGTTAAAAATCCTAGAAACAAAAGGATTAAGGCACTACCCCTTCTCATTACTTGGGGCATATGGTTTTCTAGAAAAAAAATTATTTTCAAGTCAAAAGACTCCATACCATATATCATTGTAGCTAAAAGCTTTCTATTTTGGCACATTTTCCTCAAGAGAAATTTTCTCCTCCCCCTAGAAATGTTATGGAAGAACAAGTAAACATGAATAGACCTTGGGATTTTTTCGATTGGGCTTTCATAGACCTCGGAGTACGTTGTGGGGGTGGGGGAGTCCTCTATATTTTGTCAACACATTTTTTTAAGATAAAATGGGGTTTGGAGCAGGGATCAAATAATTATGCAGAACTTAAGGCATTAAAGCTTCTTCTCTCTTCTGTTGGGGAAAAAGGGATAACAAATCTTCATATTTTCGGGGATTCTTTGGTGATTGTAAACTGGATGAGGAGAACTAAAAGATGCCACAACATTTTTCTTGAAGAAGTCTTCTTAATTACAAATATATTTACAAATTTATCTTTCACACATGTCTACTGGGAAAGAAATGAAGCAACAAACTCCTTATCTAAAGAAGGCACTTCTATGGCTCACGGGAAATGGCACATCTTATATTTTTTGGATGGTTAGAGATTGGTACACTATCATAGGCCTTTTATTGAATAGAGGGTTAAACAAGACTAAAATGCTTTCACAAAAAAACATGTTTTCTTCCTTACTTTTGGTAAAAGGTCTCTCAAAAAAGAAAGTAAAGTTTTTTTTGTATTTTTGAACAAGGAGATCATCAGACACTTAGTGGTTTCTTCTCTACTTCTCCCTAATGGGGAAGATCTATATGTGGATACAATGCCAACAAACCACTAGTTTTAGTTCATAATGTATAGCAGGCACTATTTATATCTTAGTTTGATCTCAACATCTCGACATATAGGTCCTGACTTTTGTAAAGAACTTTTTGGGAACAAAATGTAGTCTCTCACATGAATTTTTACCATATGTAATACTTTATTCTCTGAATATAATATATGTTTTTTTTTTTCCTTTGGAAAAAAAAATAATTTGTGGCTACAACTGAAGCGATGTAATATGAAAATTGTATTTCAATGTTTTAATAATAAAATGTGATACCAGTTGCAAAGGGGACATGGAAAAGAGATGGGGGTTGAATTAATCCACAAGAGAGGGGAGGGTCTATGTCACACACCTCAAATTCCATTAATTTTGTTTTTACATATACATATAACCATAATATAGTCTAATGGTTTTTCATCATCATTATTTTCACATATTATTTTATTCCTATCTTATGACTTTCTTTGTTTCCCTTATCATACAGAAGTATCATTATCCTTTCAACATTTTGTTATAACAAGAATCCCATAGAGACTAAATACTTACACAAAAAGACCTTTATAATCTCTCATAGCTTGTCATATAATCTTATATTTTAATAATAGAACTTCTCTATAGTCAACAATATAGTTCTCCCTTATATGTCRTGTTTATAAAAGTAATCCTAAGTCTTATTTCATTAAGACTAGGTATTTGATAACCTATAAATATAATTGTTGTTACTAAGTTTCAAACTATATATATATATATATATATATATATATATATATATATATGTTGCTTCTTGAGGTCACGATCCAAACCATGTATAAGGTCACACGATGGTTTGATTGTTTTCTATAGCCCTCCCCTATGGCTATAGGTTCACTATTGACACTTTTGTATTATTATTCTTAATCTCTTTAACTCATTTCATCCTATAGGGCATTCTAGTATTGTTTTTAAGGTAGCTCACATATATATAAACAAGATTCATATATTATGTAGGTTACATTTATATTAATCAACGTATTTTGGAACAAGTTGTCATTGTAAGCCAACCATATGTATAACACTTGGTCTTAGACAAGATGGCTCAGACTTAATTATTTATTAGGGGGTTTTATGAGATTTAAACTTTTGTTATGGTACCGATCTTAAATTAAAAACCTCACCAAATTTTTCTCGTTAACTAGAGAATCCTACGGAGAATTTATCATGCATTGGTCCTGCATGCGCCACATGTGACGTTACCATCTCAAGGAGGTTTAGTTGTCCTCAAATTTGTATACGTGTTATTCTATTGTGCCTACAGGAATTAGGGTTTTCTATCGCATCCTTTAGCGATCCCAACCTCTTCCACACTTAGCTCAATTCACATTCTTCACTTTCATTTCCTCGGCTCTGTGTTTTTCTTGAGAGGTTTTGAGAGGTTTTCCATTTTCTTAGTTACAATGTGAAGATATAATTACCCCATTCTCATTTTCATTTTTTGTGGAATTTATTTGGTAAAAAGCTCCAAGCATTCGTAGCTTCCCCAAGCTTGCAGTTGTTCCTTTCAAATGATTTCAGGGTCGACGCCTTTAACTAATAAGAACCTCCCTTACTCATTTGGGTTTCCTGTAACTAGTGTTGGTAGCTTAATTAACTTGGTAATTTCTTTCAGGATATTAGTTTGTAGTTGAAGTCGAACCTTATTCCGTCAGATATATCTCTTCTCGAACTTCTTGTTTATATATATATATATATATATATATATATAATGTAGTGATTGTAGGTTGTATATTCGGTTTCAATAGTCTTTCTTCTAGATTAACATTTGTTTCGAGGATTTTTTCCTTGACCTCGGGGACTTACCGTTTGTACCCACTAATCTCATGAACTCGGTGGTCCGAGTTTACCATTACACAATTATTGTAGGGTTTTAAATTCATTTGTTTTGTCACTCTTGTTTTTGGTCCACGGTTAAGACCCTTCATCCTAGACTTAGTTAAGACTTCTGTTATATTTATTTGTGCAAGTGGTGTTCACACAGAGCTTAATAATTTTGTTGGTTTACATTTTGTACATATGTTGTAATTTACATATGTTATTAAATTTATTCTTGGATATTACACTAATTATGGGCCCTTCTGATGTTGCAAGGGGTACCCATTAGTTATTTGACAACCCTGGACACTCAGGTGCAGATCAATGGTGATAGAGGAAGATACATAGTTACTTTGCTCATCCATGGTAATTTTATCTCTATTTTTGTATGTAACTTTCGTTTGATTAAATAACTCGTGCATCTTGCTAAAAAAAAAAATTGTTCATTATGTAGGTGTTGAGGTGGCGATTACCATGGAGCTTCAGAAATACCCTTGTACAAAAAGGTATTTGGGTTTCAATACTTATTTAGGTTTAAAATCTGATATCACAAAATTTGATTGCGTTGATCCTACATTTTGTTCAACTAGTCGTCTGAATACTTTTGTATGTAATTATTATTGAAAGTCTTGTGGCTTCGGACTATTGTGTACACATTTTGAAAGTTTTGTAACCATATGTACTATGTTTATGACTCCTTATCGAATATATATAGTCATTATTTATATCTCTTAGTATACACAATCACTACTAGTATTTTATTAAAAAATGTAATGGATTTCCTTTTGATCCTACACAATCATTACTTTAAACTCTGTTTAAATTTTGTAATGATTACATGTCGAATATATAGTCAATACTCATATATTTGTAATGACCCCATCGTTACGACTACAAGCGAAGAAGAAAGTGAATTTTTTTTTTTACAGGTTGACAACAAAGATTACAGCTAAACAACACATCTGACGGTGAGCGCCATGCCGCAGGACATGAAACAAACAACTATGAATCCATGCACTGACACAAGAGAAACTGGGTGAAACATGCATAAAATAACAAAGACAAACGACTACTCGCCCGACACAACATGACAATGCCTACAAGATAAGGACAACCTCAACAACCCAAAACAGTGGCTTTGACGACCAGGAACTAGAAACCTACGCTGCACAACCCAACGCCATAAGGTGTTGCAACCCGGTCCCAACAATTGCTACAAGAACAACACCCCCATCGAGAGGCACATACTCCATTTGATTTATCAGTTGCCTCTATCCTTTAGGGCACACAATGATCCCCTCATTAGGAATCATGCCATCCCCAAGTGATAGGCATGACTATAACCTCAGAGCTACATAACCTATCTAGACCAAGGACTTTAGATGAATCCAAATATCTAGGAGCTGAGTTACTGACAAGAGGACTACTCCCACACCCCAAGAAACAGATCGACAAGACGCAAGATGATGTCGTTCGAAGAAAGCGCAATCTAAAATACGAATTCACCAACAACCCATCCATTCATCAAGTCTAAACTAGTCAATAATTACCATCTATTTAACATTAATTACAATCTAATTTAGCAAGTCTAAATTACAAATTAGTCATTAATTTACAATCTAATTTAACATTAAATACAATCAAATTTAGCAAGTCTAAATTACAATTTGTCAATAATTACAATCTAATTTGAGAACTCTAATTTGATCAATACTAAAACTATAAACTATAATTACAATCTGATTTGACAAATCTAGTTTAATCAATACTAAATCTATAAATTATAATTACAATCTAATTTGACAAGTCTAGTTTAATCAATACTAAAACTATAAACTATAATTACAATCTAATTTGACAAGTCTAGTTTAATCAATACTAGAACTAATTGACAAGTCTTGTCTAATTTAATTTAAAGGTTGTCTATTCAATTTAAAGGTTGTCTATTCAAATTAAAGGTTGTTCTAATCAAAAGTTGTTAAAACAAGAGGTTGTCTATTAACGAGTTTGGCTGTTAATTTTGGTTGTCACAATCATTTTCTGTTAAAGGACTTAAAGGAATTAAAATTGTCTATTCAAATGAAGAGGTTGTCTATAAAAATGCTAATTCGCTATCTGGATAAAAGCTAGTTTACTTCCTCATAAAATCTCAGTGTATAAACCATAGCATTGATATCGCTATCTTTACCAAACGCAGAGATACTGATGTAATCCTTAATTTATTCACTGAGTAAAAAATTATCGTTGTTGTCTATTTAAAGGAGGTTCGTAGAGTGTAAATAATGATAACCACTGAGATAAATATAAGGGAATCACTGAGTTTAAAAACGTGAATTTGCAGTCAATAGGTATTACAAATGCAGTCAATTATTACATAATAAAATAATCTAAACCCAATAACAATCGTTGTAGAAGCTAATGGTAAGGATTGTTGTAACTAAACATATGCGATATAAAGTCTTGATGGATATTCACTATACAGACTATTAATTTAAACTAAAGATACAAATGAGAACACAGTCTACCATATTCCAACTAATAGAATGATGTCATACATTTTGGGTTTAGAAGAGAAAAACTAGAAAAGTCGATTACGAAAGTCTTTGTCGAAATGGTTGTAGTCACCACAAGGGAAGGACACATGCCTTGCTCCAATTTTAAACCAATCACTGGTAAAGACTGTTATCCTTATCTTGCTTATTATTTTGGCCATTTCACCAGCAATTCCTGAGCGTATCAAGGGTAAAAAATTCACTATCGCATACATAAATAAGGAAAATGCTACCATTACAATCATTGTTATAAAACGCTGCCTCGTTTAAATCATTACGGCTTGTTATCATTCAATTATCATTTTCAGAAAAAAAAGAATTATCTTATGAATATTTCAATTGCATATGAATACTAAAACTATTTCTAAGTAATAAAATCTTTTGTAAACCAAGAATCATTTCTGAGTAGTGAGTTAGTGGGTAAAATGATATTGCAGTGGGTCAAAATCGCAGTGAACAATCAAATTGCAGAGTAATTAAAGATCCACACGCATTCGCTTGAGGGAAAATTCATTGTCTAATACGGTGGGATGACGTCGTCGTCCATAGGTTTTTAAAAACACAGTCATCAAGGGCGAATCCACTACCAGTTAAGGCATGAATTCGCTGAGTTAAGTCACCAGAAAAATGCATTTAAATGATGGGTAATTTCGTAGATTAACAAATGTAACTTTTCACAGTAAAAAAGTATGCAAGGCATCGATACAGATAGAAATACAGTGAGATAATAATCTTCCTTACAACAATATACAAATGGAGGGAGTACTGGGTAAAAACGAGAGCACACTCTTTGTAAAAAAAAATGAAATCCATGTTAGTGAAAATGAATATATGCCAAATAAAATAGATGTGGGAAGGGCCACGAAAATCATAAAGGGAAATCCTGAGTAAAGACTCCAGGAACACGTAGAGATGATCAACACAGGATAACACAAAAGAAATAAACCTCCAGAAAATGCAGATGAAATCAATCACATGAAAGCGCAGAGATGCTCCTTCATAATAAGATGCACAGACAAATCATTCAACTGGAATCAATCAATAGGGGTAGGCTGCTGACAAGTATACTTCGCTCATCATCCATGCACAGAAAATAAGGGCATTAGAATCTATAGGTCAATGTGCACCAAAGTGACGACCGTCGATTCGACTCATGGCCGACTACTCAGGGGTGGACTGGCGAACTAGGGATGAGGGCGAAGTAAAAAGTACAACTCTTCGGAACAAGTCAATAAAACCAATAGGACAGTCACAACATTCAGGGATCGAATGCCAAGGGAATCAAGTCAAGCAGCGAGCTCAAGGCTATGGGGAATTTAAGTTCTCAATTAAAAATCTAAGTCTAACACCTTCTTTTCACAGTTAAAAGTATAGAAATGAAAATGTAAGGTCATAATAATCTACCATGCAGAATAAAAACAAGCATACCGTATCCCAAGTCATCCGCTCTGAGTCGTTGTCTTGTGCGCTCCATGCAACTCCCGCTTGTCGACCAATGAGACTTCATCGGTACCTCCCAGCCAATGCTAGGGGCACTCTTCTTCCCTCTTAGCCCCCTGAGATGCAAAGGGGCCACACACACTAAACCAAAGAACAACTAGCTCCCAACTCACCTCGCAAGGCCAAGCTACCACTCCTCACTGAGCTGGGTATCCCAACTCCCATAAGATAAGTCAGTCAAATCTAAAATTATGTAGCATAACGTTACGCATAACAGAAGAGATCCATAATCATCCTCCTCCCTCCTTTATATAGAGTTTATAAGTCATTTTCTTTTCCAAGTTCCCATTTAATTTATTGTTCAATAATTTAATTCAGAAAAATCCTCCCCATACATGTGTCGCCCATCCCCTTCGTTACACCAGAAATTAATTTCATTAATTATTTAATTACTCCTCTTTCTCTCACCCACCTAAAAGAATTCTTAGAATCGCTCCTAGGTGTCCTCATATTCCCTTACACATTTTAATGACTTACCCCCTGACTAATTTACTAGTTGAGTTCAATTTAGAAAGTTCTTAATGGCAAGATACCTTACTAAGTTAGTCATTCTGCCTTTTTCCTTAGTTTCCCTTTCTCTTTATGTTTCCCCCTTTTTCCTTAGTTTCTTAATTATTTTAAATTTCCCTCTTTCCCTTTTCATTTAAAACTCAAATTGGCAAGTGTAGAAAATTACCTTCTTGCCCTTTTTCTTTTTAATTAATAAATTTTTAATTAGCATATGTAACGAAACAATTATTCCCCCCCTCCTTCTTTTTTTTTTTTAATTTTATCCCCCAAAAGATTTTTATAAATTAATTGAATTGCTTAGCCCCTTCTCGTCATATGTTTAATGATTATTATATATATATATATATATATTATCACAAGTATCCTTAGACCTAGATTTTATTTTCCTATGTTGGACGGCATTTTATTAGGGAAATTGTTTTAAATCTTTCTTATCACATTATTCATTCTAAGGACATCTAGTTTTATTCATTTATTATTTAACAACGCGATGTGCCCTTCAGAATGCACTAGGTGCTCCAAGGGTGAAACTTGCTTCATTCTATTTCCCTTGCGCGACGTGCCCTTCAGGACGCACTACGTGCTCCAAGGGTGCCACTCGCCTCTTGACTCACTTGGTAGACATCAAAAAACCCTGGAGTCAATACTACATCAGGTGATCTTGTGGGAGATTAAGGGCCTCTAAGGAATAAGTCCTCTGCCTTATTTCTCGCCCCTTAGAATCATCGTGAGAAACTTTCACAGTCTATCCTCATGACATCGTGGGTCTTCTCGAACTAGGTAATCATTAACCTACAGTTTGAGCCGCAGTGGGAGTGCTATTAGGTTGTGGCAGGGCTGATATCCAAACCTCTCCCTCAACGTCTCTGGCAGTCATGCGTGACCCCTCTACTCGACATGTGATTCTGGTCAACAAGCTATCGTTAGCCTGCATCATCAACGAATCATTTAAGAATAAAATCCATAATCATAACATTTAATCAGATGCACATATGTCATATATATACAAAAATCAAACCCTAATAGTCCACTCCCTAACTCGATCTGAAGTCCAAGGGTTTCATCAATGCCTCAACATCCTTGAGGTCCAAATCCTACACACTCAAAAGAACCGAGTCAATAACACTTGTCTAAGTCGATACAACAAAATAACATATAAGCACATTCATAATGCCTCATAAGAAAAATCAAACGTCAATGGTATAATAATTCGGATCACTTGCAAGCAAGTGTCCTCAAAGAATAAATTCGCTCAGTGCGTGCAAGAGAAAGATGTTACATACACCCCCTCTTGGTCTAAATTTTGTTCTGAAGTTTCATAGTATATAAGTGCCGAAATAAAATGTATCACAGTGTCATAAGTCTATTTGTAAAAAAAATTGGAAACTGCTGGTGCATATCATATGCATCCTCCCAGGTCGTCGAGTGTGGACTATAGTTGTCCCACTGGACCTTGACCTATTCTACTATTCAACGCCATAGTTTTCGAATGCGATGATACAGGATGTGGATCGTCTCAACCGTGAGTGCCCCCTCATCCGATACCTACAACGAACTCATGTCAATAACATGTGTAGGATCACTAATATAATGTCTCAAAATAGATACATGAAAAACATCGTGCATATGCCTCAAAGAATCAGGCAAGGCTAGTCAATAGGCCATAGGCCCCTTCCTATCCACAATCTTGAAGGGTCCCATGAACCTAGGGGATATTTTAGCTCCCTTTCCAAACTTGATCGAACTCTTATGCGGTTTTTCCTGCAAGAAGACTTGATCGCCAACTTCGTAACTATGGTCGACACAGTGCACGTCGGCATAACTCTTTTGTCTATCTTGCACTTCTTTGATCCTTTGTATTATTGTTTTCATTTGATCTTCCATTTATTGGATTGCTTCTGGTCCCACCAGGACCCTATCCTCAATCCGATCCCAACTCAGAGGCGTTCGACAAGGTCTCCCATAAAGGAACTTGAAAGGTGCCATCTTAATGATGCTTTGGTAACTGTTGTTATAAGCGAGTTCTACTAGTGGAAAGAATTCTTCCCAACTCTTCTGTTGGTCCATCACATACATGCACAACATGTCTTCCAAGGTCTGGTTCATTCGTTCGGTATTCCCGTCAGTCTCCGAGTGATACGCAGTACTAAATTTAAGTTGGGTTCCCAAGGCCTCTTGGAAACTAGTCCAAAATCATCCAGTAAACACCGATCCTTGATCAGATATAATCCTCTTAGGAACGCCATGTAGCCTCACAATCTCATTGATGAAAACTCTAGCTATGTCAGGTGCCTGATACATCGTACGTACAGGAATAAAATGAGCACTCTTCGTCAAACTATCGACTACCACAAAAATTGAGTCGTGTCTCCTTGCCATTAGTGGCAATACAACAATGAAATTCATTGAAATGACCTCCCATTTCGATTCCATAATAGTGTATGGTTGTAGTAATCCTATTGGATGTCTATGTTCAGCCTTAACCTGTTGACATTCTAGACATCTGGCCACATAGTTAACTATTTCTGCCTTCATTCCTTTCTAGGAGAATAAGGGTTTAAGGTCCTCCCTCATCTTCATAACTTCTGGGTGAGCCATGTACACTGCTCTGTGAGCCTCATTTAGGATCACACTCCTCAACTTGTCATTCAGTGGTACGTAAATCTGATTTTTAAACCTCAATAATCCATCGTAATGAAACGTAAATCCTTCAAATCTTGGTACCATCATTAATGTGTTTTATCTAATAAAATCCTTGACCTCTTTGTACCAGTCATCGTTGCGTTGTAAAGTTAGAATATTTTCACGTGCGTTCATCTGAAGAGGCAACACCGAAAATATGATTGGTCTCTGACTTAATGCATCTGGCACTCGGTTCACGGTTCCTTTTATGTAAGTAATCTCGAAGTCGTACTCGCTAAGCAATTCCAACCAATGTTGTTGTCGTGCATTCAGGTTGCTTTACATAAAGATGTGTTGTAGTCCACAATGGTCTGTCTTTAATTCAAATTTTTGTCCAACAAGGTAGTGTCTCCAAACCTTCAAGGCATATACAATGGCTAACAACTCCAAATTATGCGTTGCATAGTTCTCCTCGTGCCTGCTCAGTTTCCTTGAGATGTAAGCAATAGCTCGACTGTCTTGCATCAAGACTCCGCCTAAGCCTTCCTTGGATGCGCCAGTGCATACCAAGAAGTCTGTGTCCATGTCAGGGACCTTTAGTATCAGTGCAGTTGTCAATATCTCTTTGAGCCTCCGAAATGCTTTCATGCATTTCTCGGTCTAAACAAACTTCTTTTTCTTCTTCTGTAATTCTATGATCAGATTTGATATCTTTGAAAATCCCTCGACGAACCGTTGATAGTATCCTTCTAAACCCATGAAGCTTTGTACTTCCGAGACATTTGTCAATGTAGTCCATTCCATAATAGCCTCGATCTCTACTGGATCCATGACAATACCTTTGTCGGAGATGACATGCCCTTAGTAGTGAATCTTTGATTGATAAAATGAGCATTTGGACAACTTCCCATACAAGTTATGCTCTTGCAGACACTGTAGAACCAAGTGCAAGTACTCGTCATGTTCCTCCGTTGTCCGAGAGTAAATCAAAATATCATCAATGAATACTTTGACGAACTTTTCTAAGTACTCGCGGAACACCTTGTTCATCAAACTCATAAATACCCCTGAGGCATTTGTTAGTCCAAATGGTAAAATAGTAAACTCGTAATGTCCAAATCTCATCTTAAAAGTGTTCTTAGGGATGTCATCCTCCTTGATCCATAATTGGTGATACCATGATCGCAAATCGATCTTCAAAAACACCATAGCACCCTTCATTTGATCAAACAGATCATCAATCCTTGACAACAGATATTGATTCTTGATCGTTGCCTTGTTCAATTGATGGTAGTCAATGCAGAGTCTCCATGACCCATCCTTCTTTCATAGGAAAATAACAGGTGCACCCCAAGGTGACACACTTGGACGTATTAGTCCCAGGTCTAGCAACTCCTTCAGTTTCATTCTCAACTCCTGTAACTCTGGGGTTGACATACGATAAGGCGTTCTCGCTATTGGTTCAGTCCTGTTAATATTTCAAAATCCCACCCAGTTTCAGTCTCATTGAATTTTCTACCAAATTTAAATGCCAAATTCAGTTTCAGCACTGTTTCATCATATGCTACAGCGGTGTTTCAGCATCTGCTCACAGCGGTGTTTCAGCATCAGCATATGCTACAGCCTGGTGTTTCAGCATCTGCTCACAGC